>JABXWE010003575.1:0-23552 GCA_014611495.1 Limonius californicus
GTCTAAATTGGTCGTGATTGCGTTTATAAAGATATAAACTATTAATCAATTATATTAAAATAATTAGAAATATCGTTAATATTTGATTACTTATAATATATCAAGGAAAACCATAAAACGGCATTTATTCGGGTTAATCTTACAATGCGAAGACGTTGGAAAATACATTTAGACCCAACTACATATTTTTCCATACTTGAAAAATACTTGTACAAACTTTAAATCACTCAGATGCAACAGAACACCAACGAAATATTATGCGTCTACTAGCTACTACGCTTTTTATTAAACTAACCTAACTGAACAAGCATCATGATTTTATTGGTTCTGTCTCCACGGTCATAATTTCTGGAGCATTCCACAGCGCTCAGGAAAGTTATAAATTAAATCTTTCTATAAAGGGGGGGGGGGGCATACAGCATTACATATTTTTAAAAGGGGGTCGCGAAAGCTAAATGTTTGGAAAATGCTGCATCATAAAATAGTTTTCTGGATAGCCACAACGCAATGTTGCAAGACACTGAACAATTGTAGTGATAGGAATTTACCACAAAGAAAGTCCTTTATATAAACAAAACAACGTATTCGAAACTTGTTAAAACTATTACTAGCACTTAATTAAACGACTATGTGTAATAACTGATTATATTTTCTACTTTAGTCTCAAATGATAGACGACGTCAATCAAAAATTTTGAGTAAGAATTCTGAAATTAACAACCTAAGTACTTGGGATTAAAAGGAGAACAACACGTTATGATTTTTCTATAAATAAATACATTTTCCATACTAGCACGGTTCTTACTAAACGATTGCCACTTACCATCCCCTGTCAACGCCCTTGCTTCACTGTATGCTAGAACACAACAAACGGCTACAATCAAAACTGTAACTTTCATCGTTGTTATACGAAGACACTATTAAAGAAGAGAATCGTTTATGGATTGATGTTAGAGAATGATTATTTGGCATCCAGGTTTTCTGTATTTATATGTACGGAATTGCCAAGCAAACTATAACATCTGACGAAGATACTTTCTAGGAAATACCTATTTTAGCTGTGCAGAATAATTTCAGATAAAAAAGGGTTGTCAAAAGTTATAAACCGCTGGGATCTGCGGTTACGCATTCTTCTTATAATATATTTCAAAATGGGAAATCCGAAGTATGTACTCCAAGGAATTAAAAATTAGTTAGGAATTGGCGTAGCATACGAACGCAGAAGTGCTCCTAGTATTTAATGTGTTGCATTTGATATACAGGTATACCGGCGCTCAGTAGTACATAAACTGGTAATCGTCTAATTTTTAGGCTACAAAAAACAATATAAAAGAATGCCGAAGGGCGTTAAACTCGTTTATCACACTACGTGCGCTGATTCGAGGTGAACGGGATGAGATGGGAATCATAAGGTTGCACTGCATGCTTTTAAACAAGGTTACTCTAAAGCAAACTTATTTTGTAATCTACAACCAGTGTCTATATATATTTCCACGTTGTCATATACTAAGAGTATATAAATTCAATGAGTACTGTACTTTCTCGCAATATCTGGTATCTGCAAAGGATTTCCCACCCACAACTATCCTAATCACAAGGTGTGGGAATCTGTGATTGCATTACTTTAGAAAATTCCACGTCACTTTATTGGCATTTGTTACACATTCAGCTACTGATTATTAGAACGCCATATCTGTGTAATTCTCTTAAATATTTCATAGTTTGCTAGTGTCTAGCAACACAAATTTCATAATAAATCTGATACAATGGATAAGTTGAACAAGTTAGTGGATGTATTAATTATTAATGAAATAGAATATCAGTATATCATATAGGCTGTTTTTAAATTCAGGGCGGATTGATTTTCTTAGCTATTAGTAATTTTAGAAAAAGAGGAAACTCGGCTGTAGCCCGTTCCCAAGTCCGGGAAGTGAAAGGAGGAGGGTTCGCGGACGAGGCTAGCAACCTACTCGGCGTAAAAAAGATATATATTGCTCACAGAATGCTCGGAAGCGGACTGATATCTTGTTGACGACACATGCGAGACAGATTGCAAATCTAAGAACACCGACATGGAACATAGAATCATGGAGAAATAGACACCAAGAAATTATTCTCGAAATGGAAAAACACGAAATAGACATCTGTTCAGTAAGTGAAACCCGTAAAAAAGGTAAAGGATCTATCATGGTTGGAGAATATCTACTATTTTACAGCGGAAAAGAAAAATCAGATATAGCTAATGCAGGAGTCGGAATTCTAATTAAAAGGAAACTGGAGAATAGCGTTATCGATGCATACTACATAAACGATAGAATAATGATGACTACGATGCCCTAAAGAACCAAACATTTCATACTGTATCAATTTACATACCACAAACAGGAAAACCCAAACATGAGAGAGACATTTTCTACAAAAATCTTCAAGACCTTTCAGATAATATAGAAAGGAGCAACCTAGTAATTATAATGGGAAATTTCAATGGTCACATTGGTAATTGAGTGATTACTGAAATAAAACAAAGATTCAACGATGCAGACATCAATGAAAGTGAAGGGGAACTAATTGACTTTTGTGTCCTAAACGAACTGCGTATTACCACTACATTCTACGACGATAAACCACAACAAAAATTCACATGGATGGACAATACAGGACGACAGCCAACAATTGATTTCATACTAACCAACAAAGAGATCCACCACACAAGAATACTGGACGTAAGAACACTTACCTCAGCTAATATTGGAACGAAATATGTACAATACAATTAAATGTGGTAACTCCACCAAAGAACGAGGCCCTAGTAGTAGGTAGAATAAATATTGAGAAATTGAAGAACCGACCATTCGAGCGCTCTACCAATCCAGACTCGTGCAGAAATTTCTGAGCAACTCTGGTGCAGAAAGCCAAACAGAAGACGAAATATGGTCCACAATCATGACAAATATACTAGAGGCAGCCAAGGATGCAATCGGTACAAGAAAATCTAAAGGTCAGACGAAGCCAACAAAAACTTCCTGGTTTACAGACGAAATAAGAGAACTAACCCTCGAGAAAAAGAAGACCTTCCTGAAATATAAAAGCACACCATCTGAGGAAGAACATCAAGGATATAAACAAGTAAGAAACAGGATTAATCAAGAAATAAGAAAATGAGAAGAAGGATACTGGGAAAGTTATACAAAGGACATGGAATACGACCTATATGGTGTCCAAACACGGATATGGAGAATGTTGCAGAACCAAAAGAAAGGCATAAACGAATAAACTAAAGTAAACTATATTTCCATGTTATTTACCCTATATTTATATAATTATGCTAAATTATACTTGTATTATGTTAATTTTACTTGGTAACACTTGTGTGGTGTGATTTTTAGCTTCGTAATGCCTTGCTGATATGTAAAAGGATACTATTTTGATGGTAGGAATCCACTTTTTACCTGAAATTCAATGTAATTAGCTTGATTATCAGGTAAAGAATGTTATTTGAGATGTTACAATGATTAAATATGATGAATGTATACCCGACTAGAATAATAGGTCTTGTACGATCATCCGAAAGTGCTACGTAGTGCCCTATTCAGATTGAAAGTGAAGTTGTGAGTGAACATTCCTTAGGGAATGGTGTTAAAACGTTTATGTGCGGAGATGATGTTTTGGGTTGCTCTGGGAAGTGTAGGAGTCCTGGAATGTAAAATTTGTTATTATTTTTGCATTTACTTTTTTGTAAATATGTGTGCAACAACTTTAATTTATGTTTCACAATGGTATTGTTATTGTAATTAATTTGTATTTTATGTAAAGGAAGTTTAGAAGAAGTTTTGTTATTTAGAAGGAATTTGTTTATTAATTATTTATAAAATTATAAAGATGTTATAATTTTCGGGTTAGTAATCATTTATTGATTATTATTCTATGTATAATGCATGTGTAGGATATTTATGTATTTCTGTGTATTTGTTTATAATTGTGTTGATGTTTAATATGTTTTTGATAAGTTTCATTTGAATTTTGTCTAAATTTAATAATTTGAACACATGTAAATTTTTTATCTCAGATTTCAATATGTTTGATATTAAAAATTTCTAAATTTTATCAGGATTGTGATTCTGAAGTTTGTTTCTGAAAATTTAAAGTATTAATATTGTTATTAACTTCTTTCTAAAGTTTAAAGTCAGCTGTAAATGTTTTTGATAGGCCAAAGCTTTTCCATTGGTCCATTATAAAATTTATTTGTGCAGAATGATACTAAATTGGTAAATTTTGGAATTTAGTCTGGTTTTAATGTTCATCCAGTAAGCACGCTTTAAGTGTGAGCTCTAATTTCAAACTTAAAGTATATTAAGAGCTATTATTGAAAATTAGTTTAATTTATGTGAAAGTTTTATCCAAGTTTCAAGTTATTGTTGAAAGAAAGCAATATAGCTAATTACCAAATTAATTACCAACCTACGTACCTGATTTGTTTAAAATATTTAAATGCAAGTTATTGAAGTGTTTCCTTGGATTTTTACAATTTATCACAAGAAAGTTGTGAGAGGTCGGTGAGCTGTTGCATTCGGAACATGGGGAAGTAAAGAAAGTAAAATGCAACCGTTGCAGATTCAAGAAGATGTGGGAATAAAGGCAGGTTCAGCTAGTATCCGGATAAACCTAAGTTCACAATAGATTTTAATTTGTAGTTGTGTGGTTTATTATTATTTTTAAATAACTATCTTTGGTGAGGCCACGAACTTTAACCCTGAGATCTTTGTTATTTTTATATGCTGGTATATTTTAAAAATTGATTTCTTTGTGTATAAAAATATTTTTTTTGTAATTGTATCATTGGCGCAACCAACGGAAATAGTTATTTATGTGCTTTACTTAATTATAATACAACATTTAATTTTGAGCTAGTCAAAGCAAGGGCAATTATATAATTTGATTCATAATTATTTAATTATTTATTTTGTTGGCATAATGCATAGCAATATATAACAGAGAAAGAATGGATGAGCGATTTTATAGAGCTATTTGGTCAAATAACAGAGCCAATTAAAAATCCCCTCCGGCATACGAAAAAACTATTTAAATAGTAACGAAATCACAATACCATTAGAAGAAATAAAAAAGAAAATACGCCAACTCAAAAACCGAAAACCCCAGGGCCGGACTCAATCATAAACGAAATGCTAAAATATGGTCGACAGACACTCATTGAACACATGCATATCCTCTTTAATAAAATCCTAACTATTGGACAAATGCCCAAACAATGGAAAAATAGCATAACAATACCGATCTATAAGAAAGGTAACCGAAAATCACCAGACAATTATAGAGGGATGACATTGTTAAACACCGGTGCATAATTATTCATTGCGGCCATCCGAAACAAAATTAGAGGAGAAAATTGAAATGGCAGAAGAACAACAAGGCTTTAGAAGGAATCGAGGAACAACGGACGTAATCTTCATAGTGAGACAGATTATAGAAAACGCAAACCAATACTATCACCATGCCGTACTATGCTTTGTTAATCGCACAGCAGCCATTGAGCGCATCACGAAATGGGATATCCTCAACATCTTAAACAAGAAAAACATTTCTACGCAGATCACAAAAGTAATATACACATATATATACACATACCACCACAAAAATAAAAACCTCCGAAGGTTTATCAGACAACATAGCCATTAATGAAGGAGTGAGACAAGGGGACTCATTTAGTACCTTCTTATTTTACCTGGAAATGAACAGTATAATACAAGCAATTAAACCTAAACAAGCTTATCAAATGGGGCACACAATATTAATGTGTGTTACGCAGACGATGTCATCTTAGTCTCAGACAACGAGGACGATCTGCAAATAAAGCAATCAATAGTTTAGCAAGTAGTGACATTCAAGTATCTAGGAGTAGAAACTACAAGTAATCGAGATCACCTTGGAGAAATACAAGCTGAGAACACAAGAACACAAAAAGTGGCGGAATAGGGAAGGGATACGATGTAGCGAAACAAATATATGAGAACAGATGAGAAAGTAAGAATCTACAAGGCCATGGTAAGGCCAATATTAACATATGCCACAGAGACCAGGGCGAAAACAAAAAAAGCAAAATAAAAAATACGAGCGTCGGAAATGAAGATGCTAAGATTAATAATAAACGTGACCCTTCGACACAGACAAAGAAACAGTTCCATTCGGCAAAGATGTAACACACAAGACGTGGTCAAATGGTTGAAAACAAGAAAAAGAAAATGGAAAGAACGAATGGATGAAGACCGATTGGCTCGAATATGTATGGACGAACGACCGAGAAGGAAAAGGCTACCTGCACGACCACCCGCGAGATCGGCCCAGAGTTGGTTCTCTTCGTCCACAGAATGAGGCAGAAGACAACCAGGGAATTATCCCTAGTCAAGGCTAGAAGAAGAAGAAGACGAAGAGAAAGAGCACGTTTAAGCAAATTCCCTTCAGTTTTGGAACGTTAATATTTAGAACAAAAAGGAATAAGATGACTCATTCCCGGTTTTACCAGAACAGGCGTTATGTTAATTTTTCCAATAGAGCTCTGTATTTTTAGACTCATTCGGTTGTATTACCTTTGTAAAAAAATTTACACAACTGTTAACTTAATAATAAGAAAGATAATTTGCTGTTGAAACTACATATGTAAGCAAATTATGACGAACTTAGTTACTAAGTGAAAAAATCAGCATAGGAGACGAAATAGTTGAAGAAGCAGTAAGCTACGTCTGTCTAGGCCACGAAATACGAATTTTAAGAGATAATCAAACTGGTGAGGTTAACAGAAGAATTGGACTGGGCTGGGCAGCCTTCGGCAGATTAAATCGTGTATTTAAGAGTTCAATACCAATTTGTTTAAAACGAAAAGTATGGTATCAGTATGTTCTACCCGTATTGACCTATGGCGCTGAAACGTTAACATTAACCAAAAAATCATCAAAGAAAATGAACACAACGCAAAGAACGATGAAGAGAGCGCTTTTGGGAATAACATTAAAAGACAAAATAAGGAATGAAGACAAAAAGAGACAAACAAGAGTATGCGACATTATAGAAAAAATAATAAAGTTGAAATGGACCTGGGCTGGACACGTGGCCAGCAGAAATGACGAAAGATGGACCACACAGATCCTGCAGTGGAGGCTCTACCAGAAGTAGAGGATGACCACCAACACGTTGGACGGACGACATACCGACAATAGCAGGGAACTGGATACAAAAGGCCTAGAACAGAAATGAATGGAGACGCATAGGGGAGGCCTATATCCAACAGTGGATGTTAGAGGCTGCTTGATGATGATTGATGATGCAAGCATTGGTTTTAGCCTTATTATCTAGTGTAATTATAACGCTTTTTATTAATTAATCATGCAATATAGTACTAAAAAACTGCATTACTGCTACTACAACATATTGGTAACAACTGAAACAATCAAATAGACTTGAATTTTATGTACGCAAAACAAGTTTACACTCTATATTTCATACATTCAATCTCCTTTAATATCCAATAATAATAATTAAAAAGGGCAGAATTATAATTATATTTACAAGGACTTCGTGAAATAGATATTATTTTAGGATTTGTAGCTGTTAGATAGTTTAGTACTACAATGTAGAACAGTTTTTAATGTTTGTGTATGTTTGTAACAAACACGCAATATCAACCATAAACAGTTCTAATCAAGGGCATGCTATGCCTAGCACTATCGAACTATTATATCGGGAATTCCGGTTTACGACGATTAATTATTCGTAAACCCAATAAGAAAAATATTTTGCATTTTCTTCGTAACTGCTAAATACTGATTACTTAAAAAATATTTCCGATTTTGTATAAATAATTCTAATTAGATCCAAAGTCAGAAACACTTTAATTGGACGTATTTATTTTCTAATATTATTTCTATATTTTATTTGTATACAATGTGCCCCACTTAAAGGTGTAACACCCTTATATGTTTATTAGTTTTTATCCCATATGAACTAAAATTTCCCCAAGATAGCATACATTACGGTCTACATATGGTTCGACCCTATTGGTCCCCTTGAAATGCAAAGGTTTTTACGATACTAAAATAAATGGAAAAATCAAAATATCATATTAAGCATATTGATATCCGAAAATTTTATTAATAACAGTTGTTCGGAATTGTCTAGAAAGCTTAAATCCAAAGATTTATTTTGAAAAAATAATGAAAAATCCGAAAATAACATTTTAATGTGTTTCTGCGTTTAGAAAATCGTGCTTTGGCAATTTCGTTTAAGGTGAAACCTAAGCAATAACTTGATAGCTCATCTTTTTTATTAGTTTTCAACACAATTTTATCTAGCCAGTATAGTTGTGATTTCAAGCATCTTTACTGCTGTGCAGATTTATGAATATTACATTAGAATTTTGTCACGCGTTAATTCAAGATTTTTTAGTAATATAATTATCCACAAATAATTAGTGTTTATGTATATACAGCGTGTTTCAAATGCTATGGGATATCGTTCAGTCATAGATTCGTTAGTTTAAAGTACACCCATTAAACCTATTTTACCTTTGCGGAAAGTCCTTCCGTGAGAAACTAAAGTTCAATTCTTTCTTTTTATGGTAACTTCCACAAATGTGGCGATATTCATTCCTAATTTGCTGTACACGATTACTGTTATGTACTGTATTAATAGTTGTTCTAACACATTGTTTACTGAATGCTAGAAAACAATTTAGTAAACTCCCTTTTCATCAAAATATGAAAAAATATTGCGACAGTCCAATACACCTTATAGAAGCAGTTACAAGATAATCAGTAAATTGGCATCTAGATTATTACGGCGAGGTATTTTTATTGTATGAAACCTCGGTGCCATATTATTCTCTACGTACATTTCGCAGTAAGAGCCCAAAAAATCTATAAGTAAAACAGTACCTGAAGAGGAAGATTGTTAGTAAACTTTAGGTACATTTAACACATTAAGTGGAATTATTCCAAATCTGGATGTAACTCCCGAATTTTGACAATTCTTATTTGAGTACCTTCATATTATTGAAAGGCGGTGTTATATGATGCAATTCCTTTACTACACAACGTTTAAGGAAAGGATACTGTTTACCATAATAAACAAATTGTACTACGATTTTGGTGTTGTAGTTTATTAGGACGTTTATTTAAATAGAGAAAGTAATTTTATTATACAAAGCTAAGCTACTACAACTTCTCGTTAATATTGTAAAATATTTGTTAGATATTTATTTTCCTCCTGCGGCGGAACTGCTGCTGCTGCTGCTGCCACCACCGCCACCGGCTGCGCTGCTGCTGCTACTGCTGCTTTGCCTCTTTATTCTAGTAATGTCGTCGTCATCATTAACCGCGGGTGCTGATTCAGAAGTATCTCTCCTCTTTCTACCGCTACCTGCGGAACTGCTGCTGCTGCTACTGCCGCCACCACCGCTACTGGCGCTGCTGCTACTACTGCTGCTTTGTCTCTTTATTCTAGTAATGTCATCGTCATCAATAACCGCTGGTGCTGATTCAGAAGTATCTCTCCTCTTTCTACCGCTACCTGCGGAACTGCTGCTGCTGCTACTACCGCCACCGCCGCTACTGGCGCTGCTGCTGCTACTGCTGGATTGTCTCTTTATTCTAGTAAGGTCATCGTCATCATTAACCACTGGTGCTGATTCAGAAGTATCTCTCCTCTTTCTACCGCTACCTGCGGAACTGCTGCTGCTGCTACTGCCGCCACCGCCGCTACTGGCGCTGCTGCTGCTACTGCTGCTTTGTCTCTTTATTCTGGTAATGTCATCGTCATCATTAACCACTAGTTCGGATAACAGTTCAGAAGTATCTCTCCTTTTTCTACCGCTGCCGGCAGAACTGCTGCTGCTGCTACTGCCGCCACCGCCGCTACTGGCGCTGCTGCTGCTACTGCTGGATTGTCTCTTTATTCTAGTAAGGTCAACGTCATCATTAACCACTGGTGTTGATTCATAGGCATCTCTCCTCTTTCTGCCACTACCGGCGGAACTGCTGCTGCTGCTACTGCCGCCACCGCCGCTACTAGCGCTGCTGCTGCTACTGCTGGATTGTCTCTTTATTCTAGTAAGCTCATTGTCATCATTAAGCACTGGTGCTGATTCAGAAGCATCTCTCCTCTTTCTACCGCTGCCGGCGGAACTGCTGCTGCTGCTACTGCCGCCACCGCCGCTACTAGCGCTGCTGCTGCTACTGCTGGATTGTCTCTTTATTCTAGTAAGGTCATCGTCATCATTAACCACTGGTGCTGATTCATAGGCATCTCTCCTCTTTCTGCCACTACCGGCGGAACTGCTGCTGCTGCTACTGCCGCCACCGCCGCTACTAGCGCTGCTGCTGCTACTGCTGGATTGTCTCTTTATTCTAGTAAGCTCATCGTCATCATTAAGCACTGGTGCTGATTCAGAAGCATCTCTCCTCTTTCTACCGCTGCCGGCGGAACTGCTGCTGCTGCTACTGCCGCCACCGCCGCTACTAGCGCTGCTGCTGCTACTGCTGCTTTGTCTCTTTATTCTGGTAATGTCATCGTCCTCATTAGCCACAGGTGCTGAAAACAGTTCAGAGGTATCTCTCCTTTTCCTACCGCCACCAGCGGAACTGCTGCTGCTGCTACTACCGCCGCCGCCGCTACTGGCACTGCTGCTGCTGCTGCTACTTTGTCGCTTTATTCTAGTAATGTCATCGTCATCAATAGAAACTGGTGCTAAATGCACAGCTGTTTCTGGAAAAATAGGAAAATGGTAAATTTTTGAACTGAAAGCATGACAAATTTAGATCGTTTGAATGTTAAATGATCCACATTATTTTTAAAAATTGTACATTTTTCAATACCTATTTTAAAAGGCATTTTAATTAGGTATTACAAATCTAAAGTATTCAATTTAATTTACTTACCATCTATTGGTAATGCCTGCACGTGGCAATACACAACACAGCAAACAACTGCAACCACTATTAGAACCTTCATCTTGGCTAAGCAAAGATTAGATTTAATAACAGAAGACTATAAACGATCGATTGAGAATGGTAAGTTGGTCTTGAAATGTTGTGTATTTATATGTACGGAGCCGATAAGCCAATCATGAAAACGTCAACAAAATACGTTCTATAATAACCTCTTGCTATTTGTTTTCTTGAGACATGTGTATGAACTGGAATGATAATCCCAAGACCTTGCGATCATGGGAATTTCAAACGATAAACCGTAAATTCCAGTAATTAGCGGAAGCGAATTTAAAATACATATTAATGCATTGCAGTTTATAGGGCTTAGACGTATAATTGAAAGTTTTTGGAGATATTAGTTTGTGGAATTTACCCGAATAAGTAAAGTTACATAAGAGTAAAACGTTTTTGTATGTAATGTTCTCACGTAGCCAAATTGTTTTAATTTAGGATTCTGCATCTTGTTACTACTCTAAGCAGGATACAACTGATTTACTACTAAAATTATTCATGTTCTCCAATTTTTTTTTATTGAGAAAAATTTGTTGTAATTTACCATTATATTAAGATCACCTAGTCTGTGGAGAATTGCAATAAAAATTAAAAGTTGCATCAGTTTTTTCCGCAATACGAATTTGCCCGGGGATTAAAAAATAGAAAATCCCCTCATCCATAATATTATATAGCCATTAACAGAAAATTGATACATTTCGTGTTTCTTTGAATTGAATAATATTACGATAACTAACAGTTGAGTCAGGATGTTTCAATTACATGTTTCTATAACTTTATATATTACATAACTGCTTATCACGGAACGGTGTTGTGATTGAAATCACAGTACGTATTTAGTAATGTAGATTCTTCTTCTTAGAGTATTTTATCACTTACGAGAGGTAGCGATCTTCTCACCTATGCGTGTGGTGCACGCTTTAAAGTACCACAGACGAGGACCTACAGTTTAATGTAGTCTCTAAAACACGGGAAGTGTTGAAGCTATTAACAATATTATTTAGTCGTATTAAAGTAATTTAAATCGGAATAAATAGTTATAGTGGGCTTTTAATATTTAGGACAGTATGCGCTGTTAGGGCAGTAAATATACCAAACTATATTGATATTTATTATACAGGATGTCCATTTGAAAACGTAATATATGTTATATCTAAAAGAGGAGTATTGAACTTCATGATTTACAACAACAACAACAAAATGTAGAAATTTATATATCATCCATACTCAGAAAAATTTATAAGTAGCACAAAAGTCTATTTGGAAAATGCTAATTATTTCATGTTGGTTGGTGACATTAACATTAACATTAATATTCAAGATGACAGTGACATAGCTATAAAAGGTACCAAAAACAAACAATTCATTTCAGTTAATTACAATAAATTAAAAACAGACTTACAAATTTTTTCCTGAAATTATCTATATGAGCTAAACGATGTTGAGTAAACTGCCATTTGACTTGTTGATTGAAAATTAATAGAATTAAATAGTAAAACAGTAACACAAAAAAACAAGAACGAAAGAGGAAGGAGTGGATAAAACAGGGCTTAGTTAATTCAATAAACAGACGTGAATTGATGAATAAAGAAATGATATGAACTCCTCAAAATGCGGTAATTAAAGAAGAATTTATCTGATACAGAAATCAGTCAAATCAATTAATTAAAAATATAAAATTAAATTATTATCGCAAAAAAATTGACCGAAATAAAAAATGTAGCAAAAGTTTATGGAACGCAATTAATCAAATTAATAACCATTTAAACGCAAAAACTACAATAATGATAGAAAATAACGAAAATACCAACGATAAGGCCAATACTCTCAATATTATTTTTTTCCAACTGATATAAATGTAATAACACACATAATTAAACAATGCCCCGGGGATTGAGTTAATAAGATCTAAAATTTTAGAACATATACATATGAAAATAGCAAGTCCTCTGTATTATCTTTTAAACAAAGTGTGTGAATCCGGTGTCTGTCCTTCAATATTTAATGTATCTACTGTGCAACTGCTTTATAGAAATTTCGGTGTAACCTAACCCTCCAATTATAGACCTATTTCGTTAACTACAAACAACCAAAATATTAGAAAATAGTAATAAAAATCAAAATTACAGAATATGTTAAAAACAGGTTGTGTGTATTTTTGGATCTTGCTAAGCCTTTCGATGCCGTGAATCACGAACCCCTATTAGGGGTTGTCTTGTATTTTAGGGGAATCATGAGAAGTTGCTGAAATTATATAGCAGAATATGTTAGAAACACGCTGTGCGTATTTTTGGATTTTTGGATCTTGTAAAGCTTTCAAAACCGTCAATCACGAACTCCTATTAGGGGTTGTCTTGTGGTTTAGGGGAATCATGAAAAGTTAGTTAAATGATAGAGCAGAATATGTCAGAACCATGTTGTGTGTATTTTTGGATCTTGCCAAGGCTTTCGCTACCGTCAATCACGAACCTCTATTAAGTCTTGTGCTTTAGGGAAATCATGAAAAAGTTACTTAAATAATAGAGCAGAATATGTTAGAAATATGTTGCGTGTATTTTCGGATCATGTAAGGCTTTCGATACCGTCAATCACCAACCCCTATTACGGGTTATCTAGTGTTTTAGGAGAGTCAACAGTTACTTAAATAATAGAGCACAATATGTTCAAATAGACTTTCATTTAAGTTACAAAAAAAGTAGTTCAGTATGGAGTTCCTCAGCGCACAATGCTTGGGCCAATACTTTTTGCACTGTATATGAATGACATTCTGGAAATAGAAAGTCTTAGCAAGATCATTAGCTTCGCAGATGACACTGTGATGTTTTATAAAAATACTTCTTAGTCAAGTATTGTGTCGAATCAGACCTTAACCAGATAATTGCTGCATTAAATCATAGGTTAGTAACGATAAATTATGAAAAAACCAAATTTATACCAAATGATAACAAATTAACACAAATACGTTCTACTCTTAAAATAAAATATTTAGTTATTATTACGGATGATCATCTGAGATGGAAATGTCATATACATTTTATATTAAATAATCTTAGATCAATACTTTATAGATTTAAATACTTGAATAAGTGTTTGAATTTATTGGGAATAAAAATAGTTTATTATTCTTTAGTACAATCTTCTTCAACTTATGGCATACTTGGATGAGGGGTATGATACTGGCAATTGCGTAAAAACAATGTTAAAAGGTTTTTAAAAATTATCTTCCACTAAGAAAATACATATCCATCGATGTACTATATCAATATGCTACAATTTTAAATATCAAACAATTAAATTTTTTTAAAGTCACAACAAACAATACCCTGATAAAAATGTTGCCGAGTATGTTCACCACGATTACTCTATAAGAATTAAAATTAAAATTTTTTTTAGTAACGAACTCGTTTGCAAGTGTTATTGTGAAAAATATTTTAAATATATTGCTCCTAGATATTGTAATGCGGAAAAAAGGGAGAAAAGACAATTATAGAGAAATTGCGGTCTTAAATAGTAACATTTAAAGCAGAACCATAAGAAAGCTAGTCAATGAACAATAGAAAGATAGAGAAACAGAAGAACAAAACCGTTTCAGAGCTTGGAGGTCTTGGTTAGACAACATTTTCACATTATGCCAAATAATACAAAAGGAACAAACAGGCTACGGGAAGAAAATTGCACCTGGTAATGATAGACCTAGCACCAACCTACGACAATGTTCCAATACAAAATATGTGGGAAGTAATAGAGCGAAAAGTAGAACAAACTCTGGTTAAAACCGTGATGAATTTGTAAAAATAACGGCTAGCCAAAGTTATGAATGGAGCGGAATTAATCCAAGAATTTAGAGTAACGAAAGGGTTGAGACAGGGATGCCCGTTGTCACCAATGTTCATTAAAGTATATGTGGATGAAGCCTTGAGAAAATGGAAAAGGAAATGCAGCGGAATTGGAATACCTATAGGAGACACAACCATACCATACCATACAATTCGTAGACGATCAAGTAGTAATAGCTCAGGAAAAAGATGACGCAGAGTATATGACCAGGAAACTACGGGAAGAATACGGAAAATGGGGTTTAACACAAAACATTAACAAGACAAAAGATTTCCCGCTAGGTACTGCACAAACAGGAGGGTTAGAATTAGACACGAGAGAGGCAATAGAAAGATGCGAGAAGTATACTTATTTAGGAGCGAGGATAAGTGAAGAAGAAAGAATGTAATCGAAATAAATGAAAGAATTAAAAAGAGTTAAAAATTAATGGCTGCTATTAATAGTATAATTTGGGATAGAGACATAATAAGAAAAACAAAAATCCAAATATACAATACTATGGTGCAGAGTGTAGCACTGTATGGAGCAGAGGTATGGCAACTAATAAAACTAAACAAAAGTAAGCTGAAAGTGTTAGAAATTGACTATCTGAGAAAAGCTGCTGGAGTATCAAGAACTGAAAGAGTGATAAATGAGAATATAAGAGAAATGGTGGGTATCAATCGTGACATCGTAGAAGAAATAGAACATAGACAATTGGTATGGTTCGGCCATGTGCAAAGGATGGAAAATGGGCGAATACCAAAAATGACAATGGAATGGATTACCCCCGAAAGTAGAAAGAGAGGAAGACTAAGAAAAAGCTGGCTCCAAGGAATACAGACAGCAATAGAAAAAAGAAATATACAATAAAGAGAATGGGTGGATGGATGGATCATTGGAGAAATCTTTTCAGAACCGGAAGGGACCGACGATACTGGAAAGAGAGAGAGAGAGACATTTTAATGTTTTTCATTAATTCAGGAATTAAAAGAAAATTACACACTTACTGTATTCAAAAGGAATCTTACAAGAATTATTTTTAGCAAAACACGCTATCAGTTTTATCCATTAATAAATAAAAAAATAAATGGCTGCTAATTCAAAAAATATTTTGATGTTTACTACTACAATCTTTAGTTTTTAGATTTTAGTTAAAGTCGATCCCACGTACAGGCCATGCCCTTGTGGATATATTCTTTATTATTATTTATAAATATTATTATTTCTAATATATCATCAGCAGGAAAACCATTTTTAAACGATAACTGTTTTTTGCTCCTATGACCTTTCAATACATATTTACAGTAGTCTACTAACACTACAATCTTTACTTTTCTATGCAATAATATGTGAATTAAAAATCAGTGATTGAAGTCCGGAAGTTATAATATAAGTTTTTTTACTTTAACGAAAGATGCGCTTGATATCTATCCTTGAAAATATTTTTGTATATTTGTAATACTATTTTTACTACCGCTCTATTCCTGCTAAACAGTGTGCGGGGTTGTATGTCAACCGTATCGTCAATCTTTGACAGAGTGTTATCTGGTCTATGTGATTACTGGGTCGAAGAACTAAGCAACACGGAAATTCCATTTGAAGCACCAAAAAGCCGACAAACGTGATTGAAATATATCTCTGACCAATCTTAATAAATATATTTCGTAAATGTGACAAAATTTTCAGAAACAAAGCTTGAAAACATTTCTTTGTGATTATTGAATGCATTTTCAATGACCTTTTCAATGAGGTATCACAAGTGGGCATTACCATTTGCTATTCTTTTGTTGGCGTAACCAGACCCTAAAGGATTGGTTACCTTATGAGTTCTGATGCTGCACCCTCCGTATTGTAGAATAGTTGAATACCTATTTTACTTCCAGAGATATAACACATATGTACATTTTCAAATTAGAACCCTGTATATTACTGATCATACGGAAAGTATTTTATTGTGGTAAAATAATTTACACATATTTACAATCTAATTCACAATTTGTTTGAGCCACACAGCTTTCGGTAGACTTCGTTTTTTTGAAAAATTATATCAGCTTCTCAATTACAATTTATGCACCTCGATGAAACTTGGATTTTTGAGAATGGTTCTCCTGGTAGATCCTAGCAGGAGAACAGACGAAATAGTGTTAAAAGATTCACATTCGAAGGAAAAGGGGAAATAATTTAATAATAATCATCATTCTTTAACATTGGGCCACGTCAATTTAGATTTTTAAATTGTCACTTTTTGGCCCATATGTCAACTCAATATATCTTTGGGTTTTTTCGGAATTGACACCAACTTTCTTATTTCAAATACAACTCCTTGTATACTTTAACATATTTGGATAGATAATCAGCAAATCTTTTCAATAAACCCAAATTTGACATACTGATAATGAAAATTTTCAGAAATATTTATGGTTGATAATCTTAGTTTCTCTAGATTGCACTCTGTACATACAGTGCAATATTATTTAGCCATAGTTGCTTTAGAAATTACTGAATTTGTCAGAATTACTGGATATTTGGATAGATAATCAA
Source organism: Limonius californicus (assembly GCA_014611495.1). Lineage (NCBI taxonomy): Eukaryota > Metazoa > Arthropoda > Insecta > Coleoptera > Elateridae > Limonius > Limonius californicus. The sequence continues at coordinate 17,366 of JABXWE010003575.1, forward strand.
CAAATGTTTTCAATAAACCCAAATTTGACATACTGATTATGAACATTTTCAGAAATATTTATCTAAATGTAATTTGATAATCTTATTTTCTCTAGATTGCACTCTGTACATATACAATATTAATTAGCGATAGTTGCCATAGAAGCTAATGAATTTGTCAGAATTACTGGTGACGACTAACAATTGCAGTTTTCTAAGAAGTAATCACATAATTGGCATACCATCAATAATCAAGATTGGCCAACAGAAAGGGGAACGAATAGAAATCCTCATGATGATTGATTTTTGAAATCGAATTTGAATTCAAGATCAAGTCTGCAATTTATTTAATGAAATTCACTCTGATGGTCGTCAAATTAGTCAATCTACTGTGAGTAAAATAGAAAAAAAATTCCGAGAGTTTGGCCATGTTAGGTATTTACCTAAAAGTAAACTAGTCCAGATACATCAAGACATTAAGATAAACATCCTATTAGAAGTTGAAGAAAATCGTCATTTAACAGAGAAATTTCAAAGAATTATGTTTTGGGAACAGGTACAGTCTCAAAAATATTTTGAAAAGCGAAATATCACTCACATAAACTCAACTTTGTCCATGAATTGTTAGAAGGAGACTTTGACCGTAAGGTCGAATTCTGGGAGCAGATAATCGAACTGCGTATTGAATATTTAGATTTCTTTCAAAAAATACTTTTTTTCCAATAAACCAAAGTCCTGTCTAAATAGTACCTTTAATAGGCAAAATTGCAGGTATTAGGCGACAGAAAACCCGTACTGAATGCAGCGTCCTTAGAAAACTAATCTAAGGGCCGCAAACGTGGTTATCCGATTCCTAGAATCGTATTTTTTATGGAAGGCTAAACGGTGAACGCTACCTCGAGTTTCATCAGTTACACACCAAAATCCTGCGCTACCAGACGATCAAATATTTTTCCAGCAGGATGGAGCACCTCCGCATTATGCATTAATCGTTCGACAGCTTTTGGATGTCGCCTTCCGAACAGGTGGATCGGCAGGAGAAGATCTACTGAGTAGCCACTTAGGTCACCTGACATAACACCTCTAGATTTGTAGTTGTGGGGTTATATAAAATCCTACGTGGGCTGGAAGATTTAGAAGACCGGATTCTGCAGGAAATCCGACTAATTTCGTCTGGTCTTCTTCAAAAAACTTGAGAAATACATTGCAATGAATGGGCATCAGTTTGATCATTGATTATAAACGTTCATTTACGTTTATCAATCGCTTAAGATATTTGTTGTTACTGTACTTTTATTTTGTGTTTGTGCATTATTCTTATAATTTTTGTAAATACTTATTACTGTAAATTTTCATGATTAATATGTCAAATTTGGCTTCATTGAAAACGTTTATTGATTATCTATCCATATCCATTAAAATATATAGGGAGTTGTATTTGAAATAAAAAGTTAGTGTAACTTCTGGGAAAATCGGAAATGATATTTAGTTGACATATGAGCCGAAAAATGCCAACTCTAAAAACTGAATTTATAAATATTTTATTGGATTTATACTTTTCTTCGTAAACTCACTGTATATTATATTTTATGCTAGGGACGATGGTGTTATTTCTAGGGCGTCATTAATATTATCTTCAAATACAAAAAAAATACCGATTATCACGGTAAAATGAATCAGGATTTTTTTAAACAATTCTAATATCAATTACTAAAAGATTTAGAAGAACCATCCATAGTTTTCATGGAGAATGTAAGCTACCACAGCTCCTTGCAATGGGGAAAACATCGAACAGCTACTGAAATAAGCCAGATTGTTTGAGAAACAGTAAAATACAATGTGATGGTGGTTTATTATTATCGCAACTGTTGGAGTCAGTTTCAGTGTAAGTGCAAAACAAAAAGAAAATGCAACTACAACGTAATTTAATTTATTTATTAGAAAAAACCCCAAAAAAATACATCGCTGATGAGCTTGATGAGCAGTACGGCTTCAAGTCCATCACAATAATGAAAAAAATTAAAGGTTTATTTTTTGGAAAACAGAATACTAGTTTAGATGCTGTGGTACCTCGATGGGGCAGTGCGAATAAGCGCTGACAGTCGAGGTTACAGTGCGGTCAGATCGGCTGCGTGGTCGAACCCCGGCTGAGACGACCATATTCCACTTAGTTAAGTGTTTAGGGTGCATGTTGCATGAATCGTTAGTATATAAGGGACGCCAGCAGCCCCCTGAAGTAATGCTAAAGCGGTTTCGGGGGGGGGGGATGAGTAGTATAAATGAATGAAAAAAAAGTTTAGATGCTGTAAAAAACTTTAGGTTTAAAATCTCTATTTTATAATATACCTAAACTTACACAGTTTTAGATGAAGTTTTCACACTTCTGGGTCAGATTTCATCCATTTTTAATATTTAATTGTCCATTTTCTTCAACTGGAAATTAAACTTGGACTGTTACCCTTCCAAAACAACGCAACAAAGTTTATCACAGTAGGAATTGATGTAAAAAACGTGAAAGCATCATATCTTCACAACGGTGGATTTGCGTGAATAAGAGGTTAAATAATCTCAACTAGGTATATGTGGTTAAAGTTTTTCGCACATGTTTAGAATCATCCTGTATAAAAATATCAAAAGCGAATCTTTCCCAAAATAATTTTCTTCCATTTTACTGCTCCGTGATTTCCTGTAACAAAATATAGTCATTTAAATATCATCATAGGAAAACGATTTTCGAACTATAATGTAACTGTTTTTTGCTTATATGGCTTTTAAAAGGGTGTTTATTGTAATCTACTAGCACTTGTAGCATCCACTTATCTATAAAATAATATGTAAAATAAAAATCAATGATTGAAGTCCAGAAGTTACGTTGTAAGTATTTTTACGCAAGTCTATCTATCCCTGAAAACATTTTTGAATATTTGTATTAACGTACTTGTTGTTGTTCTATTATTGCTAAACACTACGGTTATCTATGTGGGGTTGTATGTGAACTGTATCAGTAATCTTTGACATTTCATCTTGTCTATGTGATTACTGACTCGACGAACTTAGCATTACGGAAATTCCAGTGGAAAAACCAAAATATCGACGGCCATGATTTAAAAATATCTATTACTGTTTTTGAAAGCAATTATTTTGTAAGTAGGTAGAACAATTTAGTTATCTCATATTTTCGAAGGCATCACTTGGGAATTAAAATAAAAATATGCTATGTTTAAATAATAACCTCTAGATTTTTTACCTAGGGGATCTCGAGGGGGCAGTGCGAACAAGAACTGTCAGTCGACATCACAGTGAAATACGGTTCAATCAGCCGCGTGGTCAAACCCCGGCTGAGGTATTTCAGTTAGTTAAGTTTAAGGTGCATGTTGCATGAATGGCTAGTATGTAAGAACACCTGCGCCCCCCAGAAGTAATGCGAAAGCTGTTCAGGGGAGGGGGGTAGTGTGAATGCAAAAAACCAATTTTTTTTACCTACTTAAGTAAGTATAATAATTGGTTAGCAGTTACAACTAATCAAAAGTTAATATTGTTAACAATTTTAAAGTCTTTTATGTGACTTATTCGCTTACTATGTATTTTGATGTATTTAAAACGTTTTAAGTGCGTTGAAACAGGTTAACGTAAATAATGGAATAACTACCTGTTGAAATTGTTAATAGTATTATTTTCACTTATCAATTAATTTGAACATTAATAAACTAAGGCAAGAAGCAGATAGTAGAAGTTTTACCATTGTTATATTTATATACATCGAGGTGATAATATTCATAATTTTGATATTTAATGTTTTTTTGCGAAAACCCTGGAACACGTCATTTAAATTTTTAAAAGACACTTACTCAAGTAATTTTTCGTCTTTCGGTTTTTGTTGCTGCGCTTTGCCGTCATCATTAATTATTTTAAATAGCAACCGCATTTTTCTACGTTATACTGATAAATCTCCTCTCAGTTAAATGGTGACCAAACGGAAATGTTGTAACTGTCCACCAGTAACCAGTTGAAATTGGCCAGCATGTGTGAAAATAACTCGTCGATATATAAATTAGCAGCCTATAGGTCCTTGATACATAGAGCTCTCACAGATCCCCTAAGTAACGGTGATTACTCCAAAGAGATTTCGATTAATAAACAAATTGCACACAATAATGGATACAACACAAAATTAGTAGACACATTAATCAAAAAGAAACATTATAACTTAGCAATTCAAAGAATATATTTAAAAGACCACTCAAAAATGTTAAATATATTTCAATTCCATATTTCGGTGATATATCCGAGAAAATTGCTAAAATTATAATCAAAATAAGTACATTCAACGTAATTTACAAAACAACAAAAACACTTTTAATACGTTATTCAACGCAAAAGATAGAACTAAAGATTTGTTAGAATCAGGTATTTACAAATGAAACAGTTTACATTGTAATTATGTATACATAGGCCAAACAATTAGAAATTTTAGCACCAGATACAAAGAACACATACGCTCATACAAATACAAACAGCCAGAAAAATCCAATTACGCAAAATATTTATTACAACACAATCATTCATTGACATCAAGTAATATAATATAATAACATTTTTACACTTCTGTGACGGAAAACGTAAATTGCATATATTTGAGGCATTTCAAATTCACAAACACAGTTTAACATATACACCTTTCATGAATAAGCAAATTGAGCTCAAAAAATTCCCACTATTAGAAGTTTTGGAATAAAAAACCTGAGCCAAGTCTGAAATCAAGCTCCAGTGCGCTGTTTCCCTAACTACAAATGTTTATAATAGTAAATGCTTCTGAAAGTGACAGTTTGTATGTTGAAATACGTATAAAGTACAAAATGCGAATAAATCATGTTGCAATTGGGTCTATTATAATTAGTAAAATATACCTAACTACCTATTTCGGCAACTAAGCTGCCATCTTCAGCGGGAACTTGAACTAACTATAGTAACCTGACTGGGGAATACCTCTGGAGATAAAACTTTCACCGAGCCAACAATATGAAGTCCGATGATCCGATGGCTATTTAGGTGTTCTAAATATCGGGGTTGGGTTTCTCAAAGTTTATATGTTGCCTTAATGGTTTGGAAAATTCACACTGGGATCAAAAATCACAAGCCAATATAGCAAAAAAGTGAAAATATGGGAGGGAATAATCACAGGTCGTCTTCTAGGACTTTAATGGTATGAAGAAAATTTGAATGCGGTTCTACATTTAGGTTTTCTACCTTCTGAGTTAGTTCAAGTTCTAGAAAATAAGATCGCGTTATGACCCACCGAAGCATTTTGTTTTGGTGGGGCTCCTCCTCATTTTGTCAAGTCTAGCAATATTTCGACGGTATGTTCCCTGATAGATAGTTAGAGCGGCGAGGACCCTTTGAGTAGCCTGCACGATCACCTGACTTAACCCTGCTAGATTTTTTTTAGATCAGGTGAAATCGCAAGTATCTATGCCAAACAATTTAGAAATTTTAAAGTCAGATTCGTTTAATAATGGGAAGTATCAGCCGGAAATTATTGAACGAGAACGAGAAATGTTTACACACATACTGGTACATACCAGCTGGTTAATGGTGGAGGGTTTGAACATTTCCGTTAGGTAATATTTTTCATAACGTTCTTATTTTCACTCAAAATAAATAAATTGTTTAAACTTCCTGTGTATTTTTCTCTAAAAAATTGTTATACTTATCGGTTAATACTTTTTATATCACCACTGGTGAGAAGATCTACCAGAACAAGGGTGACCATTAATGATGTCATAGCGCAGAAATAGAAGCCAATGAAATAATTAATTTTGGACTGTATTTCCTAATACTCAGAATTCAAAAATAAAAGGACTACTGCAAAGGAAATTAATCGAGCTGTGAAATTATAATATATCTCTTGATACCATGTTTGTTTAACATTTTTAGGGTGAAAATTACGCCAATTTCTGGGTTGAGGGTAAGCGAACGGCAATAGCCGCATTACATGCCCCCCTGTCTAATTAATTTTACCCGTTCGAGCAATTTTCGAAGAATTGAGGTTCAGTGTCATAAAACACGCCTGTTTCGGTGAGCCACCCTGTATAACAATCGGGTTTATATTTAATAAAATAATTTATACAAGCCTTATCATTATAAATTGCATCTTTTCTTTGAGGTTAGAAGCACTTTCGAGGGTAATCTAATTCGGGGGGGGGGGGGT
>JABXWE010003577.1:0-12656 GCA_014611495.1 Limonius californicus
GAACAAGAAAATTCTTAGAAACACTCTTAAAATATTCTTGAGACTAATATTATTCTTAAAAAATATTATATACTATATAAGATATTATTCCAAAGAACACGTGTATTATTCTAAAACGTTGTCTCATTCCTTTCATGTTATTATTAGATAATGTTTGGCGGAACTATAAAACTAAAAGAACTCGCGTTCTTCAGAATGTTCTTGGAATCTCAAAATGGGAAATTATTGCACCAATTTATGTGGCCGTTTATAGTTTCATAGGTATTTTCGAGGACAAGATAATTCTGAAAACGAAAATAATATCTGAAGTTATTTCTGACAAAGTATATCAGTAAAAAACAAATATATTTATTGAGATTATCTCCGAGGCCGTATATTGCTTCATAATGTTTCATATTTTCCTTCCTTGATCGTAAGAAATAGGGGTCACTTGCATGTATTTTCATTCGAAAGAACATTCTTGAGCGTATTTTGAAATTACAAAAAAAATTGTGCACTTTCTAAGAATACTGTTCGGAAACGAAAATATTCTGACACGTTTTCTCAAAAATAGAAATTACTCATCATGCGTATTTTGAATGCGGACACTTCTCGAGAATATTATAAATAAATAAAACAAAGATTATAAATATTTTGTTCATAATATTAACTTAATAACAAGAATAAGAAATATCATTATTCTCCATAGTATTTTTAAAAATGCTTTCAGTATTCAGTAATGCTTCAAAATTTTCAGAGGGTATTCTGTGAAAGCGAGATTATTTTTAGATGGTATTGCCAGACAAGAGCATATCTGTTGCTGAAAATATTATTCAAAAGTATACTGGACAAAGAATATAGGCATATTTTAAAAAATCCACATATTACTATTAGGAATGTTCAGTTCTTCTTCTCATAAATGTTCTTGGAACTATTACAAACTTGGAGATATTTAAAAAAGGAATTGACGGTGTAAATATTCTTTGAGGTTTTCTTACATATATTTATATAAAGGTTCCTCGAATGGACAATGATAATTGTTTTAAAATTTTTAGGAATATTAATGAACCTCGGCGGAATAACCTTAATACCTAGCAAATGTTATGCACACCAGGTTTTCCTGAGGCATGCCTGGATGCTACAGAAGGGAGCCCATTTACCAGAATCGGATACAGAGAGCCAATCCTCCACTTATCTAAAATTTGAAAAGATTAATAACCTTAGTAACAAGAGAAAGCCGGACTGCTCAAACAGAAAACGACATTACAGTACTAACAGAGACAAAGAAAGAAGGAAGCGGCACTGAATACCTTCAGGAATATATTCACCTCTATAGTGGGATAAAGAAAGAGCAAAGAGCGAAAGCAGGTGGGTTTGTTGTAATTAAAAAGAAGTTTCCACTGTGTGTGAGGAGTTGGGAACAAATTGACGAAGATTTATACAAGTTGAAATGAAATGAAAAAGACGCATTGTGGTAATAATAGGTGTACACGCTCCAAGCGCAGACTAGAGAGACGACATCAAAAATAAATTTTATGAAACATTCATAGAACAAATTGACAAAGTCGGAAAGGAAACTGTTACGGTCGCAAAAAAGACTCACGTTGCGGCGCCAAATTTGTTACAGTCGCAAAAAAAGACTCACGTTGCGGCGCCAAATTTGTTACAGGCCAATCGAGCTTTTTCGACGATTCGTAACAAACTTGATGGAAAAGGGCCTACGGCTTAGCTCAGAGGAGTAGGGGGAGTTCGTGAAAATCGCTTATAGGAGAAAATCTTTGGTTGTGTACAGGGCGAGTCAAAATAAGTGGGCGCCACCTTCCAAATCCAGCTGATTGTGTAGGTCCTCATGGAAGGCCGAGAAGCCAACAGCTTACGGGAAAGGAACCTACCTTTAATTGTGCCTTCACCTGTATATTTAAAGCTTGCAAAATCCTTACACAACAAGTACAAAAGACACAATAAGACACAGCAAACTTTAAAACACATATAATGAAATATTTGACCAAAATACAACGAAATGGCAAGTTATAACACAAATAGTTTAAAATTACAATTACCATGAAAATCCTTGAACGTTCGTAGGAAACGTCGCCTTTGACTCACAATATTTACACTGCAATATATCTGTGTGGTCAAAGGCGTAAAGTTTACAGGAAAATACAATGTATAACACAAAATTTCTCTCGTACTTTACACTTCGAACAAATACAGTCCGCAACTGAAGATCGCTTCCTGTTTCCAGATACTAAAAGATTCAATATTGAATTTTGCAAGTTGCACGTAGAGTTTCACTTCACAAAAACACAAAAAAAAATTAATTCTTTACCTTGAAGAGGAGACGGCACAATATACGGCAATTTCCAGTTGCTAACGATGAACGCCAGCGAAGACGGGAACCTTCGATGGTATGGAGAAATGGCTGCAGAACCACGGGCATCGGGCTTCGAAGATGATCCGCCGAAGGCGATTGGTCAACTCACCAAAGAGTTGCCTTTTACTGGGGTTGAATCAAGTTATTCCTTTTTAATCCGGCAGAGGCCGACGGCCTGTTAAATACCCCTTGGTACAACAGCGAAACGGAAAACACATAACAGATACCCCTTTCAAAAAAACCGAGCCGCCCCTGCAGCATTTTACGTTATTACGATTGCCGATTGATGGAGCTAACGGACAACCGGAGCCCACAAGGTCTTACATGGACTAACCCAAAAAGGCAACGGGGACCTGCATTTCTCCCCTCAAAATTGCGCCACGTTACGAAATATTACGCAAGAAGTTCTAGAAAGACTTGTTTAACACACGAGTTCCAGGAAGCGTTCAAGGTCTAGCGCAGAAGAAAAACAAGAGCTTGCAGTTTTCACACAAAGGAACTATTGACATATCTCGAGCTTCGAAAGACAAAACAAAATACCGAAATGGTAACCCAAAATAAGACTTTAATTAAAATAACATTCTATTAATTCTAACGAAGCGGCAAACACATTACGGAATTAATAAAGTGTAGCGGCAAATTTTAAAATCACATAACAAAACAGGAAAGAATTTGTTATAATGGACGACTTTAATACGTAAACGGCTGCAAGGATTAGTAACAAAGTAGTAGAGAGATATGGGGAAGACCGAAGCAATATCAATGGTGGTAGACTAACAGGCGTATGTTAACAAGCCCCCTTATAAATTTTAAATGGATTTTACAACCATAAATATATTGAAAGATACACCTGTGAACAACCGTCACGTAAATTAAAGTCTATAATCGATTACATCATCAGCAGACAAAAGTCTACTATAAATGTTGAAGGCGTCCAAGTCCTCAGAGAATTAGAATGCGGATCGGACCATTATCTACTGCGAGCAAAAATTAATTTTCCTTATAACAAAATGGGAAAATCCAAACAGAATACAAGCAACGATCAATAAATGCACACACAAACACGAATACAAACAGCTACAAGATATAATCTTCAAAAGAATACTCGACAAACTTTTTGTACAAGATACACCTATGTTTATAAATAAATGAGATAACCTACTCTGCTGCCACTGACATGTACAAAGAAATTATCCAACAAATTTAAGAAGCCGCAAAAGGGGCACTTGGACAAGAAAAAACAATTACTTCAAGAAACAGAAACACTCCATGGTGGAATAATGAGATGCAAGACATGGTTGATAAAAAAAAGCGGGCACACCAAAAATGGCTGACAACAAGAAATGCAGAAGATAGACAAGAATACGTACTAAAGAACCGACAAGTGAAAAGAACAGTAGTGCGTGCAAAAAATGATATGTGGCAAAGTAACAATGAGGAAATTGACAGATACTGCGGTACCACGAGATCTAGTGAAACATGGAGAACCCTTAAAATGCCCGAGGACAGATGCAAAGGAATATAGCAAATTTCGACTAATAACCTTTGCGAAATGGGCATAACACTGTGAAGAACTCTTCACCGAGACCAGACCTCAATTCATCACCAGCGCAGTAAATGAAGAAGAAGAGGAAACAGATATCTCGATATCAGAGAATGAAATTACGCCAAAGGAAGTAAAAGACGCAGTAAAAAACATGAAAAATGGAAGAGCCGCTGGCCCAAACGGGAGCACCGGTGGAACTAATTGAAGATGTACCGAAGAAGTTTTTTCGGCTTCTTGCATATGTACTTAACCCTTTATCGCATATTGTTCCCATTCGGGAACAAACACTTCAAATATTTCTATTTATCTTCCATTCATTCTAAATACTCTCACAGCATGCTGTTCCCATACGGGGACATTTTGTTCACGACGAGGTAGCGACATCTTGAGAAAAAAATTTGAGATTTGCCAATAAAGCCTTCTTTGTTGTTAGTACTTGTGAAATTCTTCACGTGTAAGAACTGCCATTTTTGTACTGCTGTTTTTCATAAGAATTTTTTAAATTATTAACGTTGTAAAAATATCTGCGCTAGATAATTACATTACGTAAGCCATAAAACATATAGAGTATTTTTTTTTCAACAAGTTCTGAAATATTTCAATTTAGATTTGTGTACCCACTTGGGAACTTCATGCAGAAGAGGTTACGGCTATAAGTAGGTAGCAATGGAATTTAGTTCTATTAGTACAGGAAGATTTTACGGTGGAATGACCAATAGCGAATTTTTGATTAGACCTATTCCCAGTGACAGTGAAGATTCCTGGTTATCTGACGATGATGAAGAAGAAATAGTCACAAATAATAAAAATACCACTGACAATAATCAACCCGATGTGTTTAGTACTGATGATGATATCCCTTTATCAGAATTAGTATCTAAAACAGTAAAAGCTGTACCTCGAAGCTCAGCGACTAAAACTAAACGAGTTACTTTGGACTGGAAGGTGAAGGAAACTGCTACAGAATATGATAAAGTAGATCTTCAGGGAAGTGATGTCTTACCTGACGAGATACTAGATCTGACGACACCATATTCTATCTTCAAATATTTTTTTACCGATCAATTTCTAGAACATGTGGCAAATATGATATGTTTATATTCAACCCAAACTAGACCCAATAGGCCATTTTCAACAACAGTGCAAAAACTTGAACGTTGGCTTGGAATCATTATTTGTATGTCACTTATCAAACAAAGATCTTCGAGACGATATTGGTCTCCGGATACCAGGATTTCGCAAATTGCAGACACAATAGCGGTGAATAGATTCGAAGAAATAAAAAGATTCTTGCATTTCAATAATAATCTGGAGATGCATGATAAGGTGGACAAAATATCTCCTGTTATACAACAAATTAGAAATGTATGTGCTACCATATCAATGGAGGAACATCTTTCCTGTGATGAACAAATCATCCCTTTCAAGGGAAGAATTTCGTTAAAGACTTATAATCCAAAAAAACCTCATAAATGGGGATACAAGGTATGGGTTCTCTCGGGAGTGAGTGATTTTTCTTATAATTTTGAATTGTTTACTGGAAAAGTAGAGCCCCTGAACGACGAGATAGATTTAGGTGCGTCGAGTAACGTAATACTACGGATGGCAAGTATTGTACCTGTAAACGTAAACCATAAAATCTACTACGACAATTATTTTACAAGTATTCCCCTGATGTCTACATTAGCACTAAAAGGAATCCACTCAGTGGCAACTGCAAGGGTTGACAGGTTGCTGGGTTCCAAATTTTTGAGCGAGAAAGATTATAAATCTATGGGAAGAGGGTCCCATTTGCAAAAAGTAGCTGTTCATAATGCTGTAAACATAAATGCTATTCAATGGTTTGACAACAAAACAGTTACATTAGTATCTACCTATGCAGGTGCTAAACCAACCCATAAAGCCAAAAGGTATTTCAGAACAGAGAAATCTAAAAAGGACATTGATTGTCCAGATATTGTAAAAGTTTATAATCGACACATAGGCGGAGTCGACTTACTATATTCGCTCTTGGGGCTATTCCATATACATATACGTAATAAGAAGTGGTACCATTGCTTATTTTTTCATATGGTCGATGTAGCCATCATTGAATTTTGATTTCAATTCCCCTAAGGTATTACAAAAATAAACTAATTTTAAAAAAAGACATCTATGAAATGATAGAAATAAAAAAGAGCCCTAATTCTATAAATTACAAAACTGATATCGAAAATTTAAACATTATGTATCATAAACTATTTTAGTTTTCCCTTATAATAGATTTTGTATAACTTTTTCTTCCTATTTTACTTAATAATTAATTTGAAAATATCCTGTATAATTTATTTGAGCTTAAATGTATATCAACATTCTACGCATGCGCTGCTTATTCCTTACTCTTGTCTAGCCATTTTGTTCTAACAAATGTAATTTTTAAAATCTTTATATTTTGAATTCTTTCTCTAGCTACTTGATATTAATATCGAGGCGTGTGAATTCCGCCTCTCTTTTAGAATTTTTATTCTTTATATCGTTATAATGGTAAGTCATTAGGCTTTAAAGCTTATAATTTCACTAACCTAACAAAATGTTTTTTGTATCTTGCAGATTGACCATTTTAATTTCATTAATAATTACAACCTATGATTTTGAAGAAGATTCGTTTTTAGTTATATGTATAACATGTGTATCTGAAGAAGATTCGTTTTTAATTTGAATCGAAATATATAATACTTTATTTATCGTGATCTACGTATTATTTAGCTGCTACTTTCCCTATTTTATTATTAGGCATATTAGCTTTTATAGTAGCATTGCTATGCAAAAAGATTCACCAGTTTTGGTCTCAGATGTATAGTTTTTGCTAAAATATGATGAATAGAGACGTTAAAAGATTAACCATTCCCATCTAGTCCGTGTGCGAGTAAACGTCGTTGTGAAAGCCAACCGTGAAATAAAAATCCGCGAGTGCTTCCACACCGAATTAATTTACCGTAAGTCAGCTAGATAAATGACCAATTATATCATCCACATAATTAAGTATTACAAACTAACAAGTAATAAACAGAACAACTGAAACAATATTTACAAGCGAATAGACGGACCTCGGCCGCACGGCCGGGCCGGCCCACGCGATACGCTAATCTACATAAAACCACATACATATGCACTCTAACAAAAGATAATGTCCCAACAAGACCAGATAAATACAATTCAAACTCAAACTACTACCCTTCCCTTTATCATGCCACTACCCTCACTAAATACTTCCACCCAACATCCAAATTCATATAATAATTCAACAAACACCCAACCAACTCAAAATTTCGCAAAGACCCTAAGAAAAGAACCACAAAATGAAACTAAAGCTATTTTTCCAAACAAAGACCAGGCAATAATCTTGAGCGCAATCGATGGAGTTAAACTAGAGGAATACTTATCAGTTATAGCTACAACTACTAACCCAAAAAATATTACCTTCGCATCAAGAATGTCCAACAACAGAATTTGCATATACTTTATAAATAAACAAATAGCAGACGATTTTGTGTCTCATCACAGACAAATAAAAATAGGAAATGCTCTTATCGACACAAGAAAATTGGTAACTCCGGCCCAGAGATTAATTATATCCAATGTATGCCCAACAATACCACATACTCTAATAGAAGACACTCTGCGAAAGGTAAAACTAAAACTAGTCTCACCTATCACATTCCTAAGGGCAGGATTAGTAGATAGTAAATTCAGTCACATCCTCAGCTTCAGAAGACAGGTATATATCTCCCCTGATGAAACTGTCTCTATCCCGCAATCGATTATAATTAACCATGAAGAAATCAGTTACCGAATTTTTTTGTCAACAGAAACATTATGCTACTCCTGTAGACAAATAGGCCATACAACGTCAGCCTGCCCGAACACATATCAACAGCCCAATGAAGAAATGACCAACCTGAACAACTACCAATCGCAGAACATCGGCCAAAATCCGGAACCCACCACCGAAAGAAATGGAGTCAACCCAAAAAGATCAGCATCTGAAATATCGCTCACCTCCTCAAACGAAAACGAAAATAATAACTATGAAGCACAAAACCACCAACCAAACACGGCCAGCTCTAGCGAAAATGGCAATACAGATAACAAAACGAACTTCAACGAACCAGATACGAAGAAAACTCCCAAAAAGAAAATACGATTCGAAAACCACAAAGATGACGCAAACATTGAAGAACAACTTTTGCCATTAAAAGATATAATCGCACTTAACCAACAAAAATATGCTTTAACATTTGAGGAACTAAAGGAATTTATGGAAAATGTTACTGGACACAACGAACAACTAACAACCGCGAGAGAATACACAAAAGACGTAAGCAACCTACTAATCATGTTAGCAGAGCTATACCCCCACCTCAAACATAAACCAATTAAAGGCAGATTCACTAGAATAATAAATAAAATTAAAAAACAAATAAAGGACGAACTAGACGCTGCTATATTCTCGAGTCAAGAATCCTTAATTCAATAACATGGAAATATCAAACGAAAGTAACTGTACTCCCAACACATCAACAACCCGCCAACAATATACAGAATCCACGCACATGACATTAATACAATGGAACTGCAATGGGTTCCACGCACACATAGGTGAACTACAAAAACTTCTACAAGAAATACAACCCCAATATATTTGTTTACAAGAAACACGTCTCCATAATTATCAAAATGCCAGACTAATAGGATACACAACATTTAGGACAGATAGGACAAACGACAAGAACGCCAGTGGCGGCGTAGCAATATTTGTTAACAATGAATCCTATGCTGAACAAATTAATTTACAGTCAAATCTGGAAGCAGTAGCAGTCGCTGCATACGTACTAAAAAAGAAAACCACGATATGTTCCATATATATCCCACCAAACTACAAAACCGACCAATCTGAAATCAATAATCTGATTCAGCAACTCCCGAAACCATTTATACTGGTAGGCGACTTCAATGGTTATAATAACTTATGGGGATCTCCATACAATGACAAAAGGGGCAAACAAATTGAACGAATCATCGATGACAACACAGTACTCCTAAACGATGATAGCCCAACACATTTCTGCTCAAAAACCGGAAAATTCTCAAACATAGATCTCTCAATATGTAGCGCAAAACTAGGACCAGACCTTACATGGGAAACTCTACCCTACTTATACAACAGTGACCATTTTCCCATTAAAATAACATTTCTTTCAAAAAAGCCACCTGAGAACCCTGAAAATTTCAAGAAATGGCAACTGAAAAAAGCAAATTGGGAACTATTCTCGCAACTCTCAAAAATTTCTGAAAATAACATAACAAATGGAGAAAACATAGACACAATAGTTCAAAACTTTACGACGCATATAATAAATGCAGCACACGAAGCAATAGGAGAAAAAACCATCATAGTGGGTAGAAAGATCATTCCAAGGTGGAATTTGGAATGTAAAAAAGCAATAAAAGACAACAAAAGATCATTTTACAAATACAGGAAAAATAAAACGATAGAAAACCTTATAGCATATAAAAAATCCAGGGCCATAGCTCGACGTACAATATTGCAAAGTAAGAAACAAAGCTGGCAAGACTACGTTTCCTCCATAAATTCAGAAACCCCTTCATCCAAAGTGTGGGACAAAATACACAAATTAAAAGGTTACAACACAACTAACTACCATATTCCCCTACTAAAAAAAGGAACAGAAGCCATATCTAATCCTCAACAAATAGCTAACTTACTAGCGGAAACTTTCGAACACAATTCAAGCAATAAACATTACGATGACCAATTTTTAAATACCAAAACTGAAAGTGAGGGTTCACCCATAAAAATAAACACCAACCATGACATGCCTATAAACAAACCATTCAGCCAAAGAGAACTGAAATTAATCATTGAAGAACTTAAAACAACGAGCAGCCCAGGACCAGATGGGATTCCATACGAAATACTAAAACACTTACCTTTGGAGACCAATAATTACCTTCTAGATATATATAACCACATATGGATCAATAATGTATACCCAATCAAATGGAAAGAAGTATTAACTATCCCAATATTAAAACCTGGAAAAAATAGAACTGATCCGAGTAACTACCGCCCAATATCCTTATCTAACTGCCTAAGCAAAATCCTACAGAAAATGGTCAACAAAAGGCTTATGTGGTACCTAGAATCAAACAACATACTAAATCCCATGCAAAGCGGTTTCAGAAGTGGACGCTCAACAACAGACCAAATCATCGCCATGGAATCAGAAATACAGGATGCATTTAGAAACAAACAACACTTACTAGCCATTTTCTTTGATGTTGAAAAAGCGTACGATACCACTTGGAAATACAACATAATAAGCTTGCTAAAAGAATATAAACTTGATGGAAACCTTCTGTACTACGTAGAAAACTTTCTCTCCGAACGTAAGTTCAAAGTCAAAACAAACAAATGTATTTCCGAAACAAAAACACAAGAAAACGGACTACCCCAAGGAGAAATTCTAAGTGTGACGCTATTTCTAGTTGCAATGAATAAAATAATGGCATACATCCCACGCAGAACAAAAGCCTCATTGTTTGCGGACGACTTAGTGATCTACCACAAGGGAAAAAATCTAACCACCATTAAAAACCAACTTCAAAATGCTATAACCAACCTAGAACAATGGGCATCTACGACAGGATTCAAATTCTGCAGCTACAAAACAAAAGCTATGCACTTCTGTAGACTACGTAATGCACACCATGACCCGATTTTAAAAATAAAAAATTCGAATATAAACTACGTTAACACCAATAAATTTTTAGGCATAACGTTGGACAAAAAATTAACATGGACACCACACCTCCGCTCACTAAAATCAGAGTGTTCGAAAACATTAAATATTTTAAAAATACTAGGCAACATCAATTGGGGAGCACAACGAGAACAGCTGATTAATATATATAAGGCGTTGATTCGATCCAAAATAGATTACGGTAGCATAGTCTACGCCACGGCCAAACCTACCACATTAAAGCTAATAGATCCCATACATAATGCAGCAATAAGAATCGCAACGGGAGCATTTAGAACTAGTCCTGTTAACAGCATATTATGCGAAGCTGGAGAACCTTCACTTAAGATCCGAAGAATTCAACTCACACTGAACTATGTGGTTAACCTGGCAAGTAACTCAAAAAACCCAACATATGATTACATTTTCCAAACCATAAATAACATAACTCAACTCAGACGTAAATCACCCCTCCAACAAATGATACACAAATACGCAACCAAGTTCCACCTACCCATCCTAAACATACAAAGAAAAACATACAATGACATCCCACCGTGGTTATTGAAGGAACCTCGTTACAACTTAGCACTAACTCAGTACCCAAAAAATACAACATGCCCAACGATTTACCAAAAAGTATTTAGTGAAATATGCAACAAATACCAAACTTTTGAACACATATACACGGATGGATCAAAAATTGAACGTGAAACAGGAGCAGCCATAATTACCAACGAAGGAAGTTTCAAATATCACCTATCCAAACATGCCAGCTCATACACAGCAG
The DNA here is from genome assembly GCA_014611495.1 of Limonius californicus. Lineage (NCBI taxonomy): Eukaryota > Metazoa > Arthropoda > Insecta > Coleoptera > Elateridae > Limonius > Limonius californicus. Next base: position 11,493 of record JABXWE010003577.1, read on the forward strand.
AAGAATACAGCATACTAAAAGCGCTTAAATATATTAGTGAATCGACCAGGGAAACCAAAAAGTTTATTATTTGTACAGACTCTATGAGTGCCCTCCAAACTATTGTAGATATCTACACGAAAAGTCCAACCATACAGGAAATTCAAACGAACATTCATATGGTCACCACCGCAAATACTAACAATGAGGTTGTGTTAATTTGGACCCCATCCCACATAGGTATTAGAGGCAACGAGGAAGCTGACGCAGCCGCTAAGGACGCTTCTACATTGACGGAAATAATCAAACACCCCATACCAGCATCAGACTGCAAAGCTATAGTCAAAACGAAGGTAAAAGAAGAATGGAACCAACAATGGAACTCAACAACTAACAACAAACTAAGATCTATCAAAGACAATACTGCCGTATGGGAACTACCGAAAATCCGAAAACAACAAGTTACACTAACAAGGCTAAGAATAGGACATATACTGCAGACACACAAATACCTTTTACAAAAAACCGACCCAGAAATGTGTGAAACGTGCAACAAAAGGCTAACTGTAGAACACATCATCATGGAATGCCAGAAATATCTAATACAAAGGCAATACTGTAGAATCCCTAATACACTAAAGGAAGCCCTTGGAAATAACGCACAGGCAGCCGCAAACACACTCCAATTTATTAAAATTTGTAAGATATCTATCTAGTAATTCTCACTTATAAAGTAGCATATGTATGAATAACAATGTAATATTATTAACTGTACCGGGGTGTTAATGACCGCTGCAGCCGAAACACCTGAAAAATTCAAAATTAAAAAAAAAAAAAAAAAAAAAAAGATTAACCACTAATTGTCGTCGTATACCTATAGCATCATGAAATAACTTAATACAGGCTGATTGTAATTCCACTAAAATCATCTTGTTTTTATATTTTGATTAATTTGTAGCGGTTAGGAATTCGGTTCCTAAAATTCCTGCCACTGCAACAACTAAGAACGTGCAGTTGCGTAGCAACGCAACTACCTTGTAGCAAGCTTGGAAAACAAAAACAGCAGTTCTGTCAGTACTTCGTGTATCCTCATGCCGCGCGTTAAAAATCCTTCTCAGTTTCCATTTCACATACCTTTTGCGTCATATACTGTATTCGTTAATTAATGTTCAAGTTAGTGTTAAT
>JABXWE010003582.1:0-39868 GCA_014611495.1 Limonius californicus
AATAAAGAAAAGGAATTTAACTTAAGGAATAAAAGACAACGGAATTATTAAAACACGTTCCCAAACTTTCCCATTGGTATAAAAGAATCGCAGCCGTCGGGGTCGAAGTTAATACCTGCTGGTGTGTTTTCATTTTTATTTATAGGTTAGTGGTGGTAGGGTGTTGGTTGTTTGATGGTGATGGTCTAGGTGCTGCTTTTTTTTTGTTTTTTTATTTAGGGGAAACAGACGCATTGGACTCTGAAAATGATAAAGAAACACAATTAACTACGGAATTAGTAAACACAGAAGAAGAAACTGAAAATAAAACCGTACACTACAATAGCATTAAGGAAGATCCAGCTTTGTGGCCTGACAAAGACAAAGAGTTTATTGATTATATATCAAAAAATCCGTTTCTTCAGAATTTAGATGCCATAGATTTTAAAAAAATATGAGAACCTAGAAGAATAGTACAATTTTTTAGTGCGTCTACACATAGACGGGAAGTAATGAAGAATAACTTAGGGATGAAGCAGGTACCAAAAAAGTTGTCGGTCACTAGATGGTCTGCAGGAGCGGATGCAGTTGAGGCTTTGTAGAATGGCTATATATGGAATTTAAAATTTGATGCCATTATTGATGATCCGCGAAAGGTCATTTTCCACGGAAAGAAGGGGTAATTACTTGAGAAGTACACTGGAGGATGATAAAAATAGTAATCATGTTTGTTTTCAATTGAATCGGAAATTTTGAGCAAGATTAGTGTTTCCGACATTATCGAAAAGTTTGCTAGTGGTAAAGCCAGAAAAGTTTCGCTTTAGTATTTAAAGGTAGATTTATTCTTTTTTGTTCTATTCAGTGAAATAATATAATGCATATTAAAACCTATTTGCGCTATTTAAATTAAGGGTTAGTTTTTATTTACTCCTTACACTCCTTTTTACAGGCGCCAATTAACCTTTAGCCTAAGGCGCCTTAAACCTTTAAAACGCCCCTGACTACAGTCATTGTATAAAAGAATTAGAAACAAAGCAGATGTCATTGATTGATGCTGTCGGTATTGTAAATCGATGTGAAACCAATTAAAAATTGTTTCTGGTGCAATTGGAAAAATAATATTAAATAAATTTAATAGGTAGCGTAATTTCATAAATGATGTATACCGGGTATGTTTCAAAACTTTTATCAAGAGAACCAAACGAAAATGAAAATAATTTTGTTAATAGTTTAAATCCACAACGTATTGTTTCATTAAAATTCGCATCCATCGCGTCAGTCGATGTCGAAACAAGCTTTTCGGCATATAAAGAAATATTATCGGACAGACGGTAAAAATTTAGTGTGGAAAATCTGGGAAAACATTTATGTAGTTATCAAATGGTATTCTGCTGTTACAAAACCGGAATGATGTTTTATACTTTAGACTTTAGTTTTAGACATGTAGGTATGTAAAAAATGTATTTTAGTGTACTCTTATTAAAAGTTTTTCCAGTTTATGTTGTTTTCTTATATAATCCTATTATGTTGTAATTTTTTTACGATTTTTAAATCGATATATAATACAGATATGAAAATCGAATATATTCTGCATATTTTGTCAAAAATGAATATTTTTACAATATTTCGGCCAAATTCTTTGCATAATTATGCACGTATTTTTAATAATTTTGCTGCATAAAAATCCGAAGTTTAGTCATTACAGTGTTAATTTTGTCCAGTTTAAAACAATTTGTAAAATAATTAATGACCCTCTTCATTTAGTAACTCCATCATAAATGTTATACAGGATGTTCCAGCTAAAACGGTCGGTCCTGAATAACTTTGTAAACGATCAAATTTGAAAACAATTGGCGAAATCTACTCTATTTCATCCCCCTAGCTGCCAAGCCCAAAACTAAAAATGACAAAAAGTGTCGAATGCTAGTTTATTTGAAAGGATTTTCTGCTCGTTGTACAATCTGAAAATATTTTGCAATTCTGTCGATTTGTTCCTGAGAAATAGCATTTTGAAGATTCTAACATGTTACATGTTAAATTAAAAAATTTCTAAAAAGTGTTTAGGTTATTTTATTAAATGTTAACTTACAAAGTTATTCAGGGTGGACTGTTTCAGTTGAAACACCCTGCATGTATTTTATGTATGACATAATAAAGACCTCAATATACTAATGGTAGTGGTGCCAACCTATCATGCAGAAAATCCCGGTTTCTATTCCCAGATGGGAAAATCTCATTTAAAAATGTCTTTTGAAGATAGTATAGGCGAAATACGGTTTTCCTGATGTGTGGGTTCAGTTAAATTAACTTTTGTTCCATTTTTAAGTTCACATTAAGAGCACTAATTTGAATTGGAGAACACAATTAAAATTTTTAGTGTTTGTACACCTCTTAATGTAAATCAGAGAACAGGAACAATATTCCAACCAATGACCAGCACAAGCAACCAACATTTTTATTTGCAATTACTAAAAGTTATCGAATCTTACTGGAAAAGACAAAAAATATTTTTAATAATAAGGGGCATGATTGTTACAATCTATCCAAGAATACATATTTTAATACTTTGAATATTCAAAATATAGAGTTGATTTATTTTAGGAAATATCCTGTCGTTGTTTTAACTTGTTTAAATATGCACACATGTGCAAATATGCACTACACTCTTGAAATATGGAGATATATGCACAATTAAACTTAAAAAATTGTTTTTTATGGCCTAATTCATACACAAATAAAAGAATAAAATTCCGTACATATCCTAAATGATAAGCATATGCATATTTTTCCGCATTTTAGCTACAAGTTATTGTTGGAGTGACTTACGTTGTTAAAATGTTAAATAATGAAGCAATGTTTTGATTATCGTCACTGCCAGCATAAAACCTGTGATGTCTATCGGTTCGAAGGACGTCTTTCCTCACCATTCCAGTGGTGTAAGCAAGTTCACCCACCACAGGTCCTCGAGCAACTGCTGCTTTCCATGTATCTCTTAAAGTCACATATTCACTAGCCTTTTTTCTTATGTAATCCATGCGTTCTCTACCACTCATACCATCTGGGTACACATTTAGGATGTGCTTCCATACAACTTTCCTGCAAATGTTTAAATATACATATAGAGTATGTAATGTAATGTAAGAGACACAAATTCAGTTAAATTGGAAGAAGTTTGGATAATATGATGCTAAATACCAAAATAACAAGAAATTTGATTTAGACTTTAGAGTTAGAGACAAAAAATTTATGTATTATATATATCTGTGTATACTGGGTATTTAATTTATCTATGCAATTAATTACTCCTAAACTCTTACATATATGTTGTTAAAAATTATATTGTGTGAGTAAAAGACCATGCCAGAATGTCCTTCAAATGAATTGCTGTTGTACAATAATGTCCACTGGCTTAGTAGAAGTAACTGTGGGGCAATATTTCTGACACAATTAAAGACATTAAAAATTTTCTTCTTGAAAGAAGTTTTAACCACAATTACGTCACAAAAAGTGGTTTCTAAGTTTATTATTCTTAAGGAATTTTATTGTAAAACCTAGCAACTACAATCTAGAATTACAATATTAGTGTAAAGAGTTTCTAAGCATATCAAGTTCAATATAGTATATTTCATTAGGAGTCTGGAAATAAGGATTTTTCCGTGCGCGCGTGACAAATTCTCGTGTGAGGCGAAGCCGAACACGGGAAGTCATGCAAATAATAATAATAATAAATAATAATAATAATAAAATGTTCTAAATTTACTTTTTATCCTTTTTTGCGTTGTTTTTAGATAAGTATAATAAAAAGTATCGTTCATTACACGTCCGGAAATGGATTTTTCCGTGCTTGCATGACTTCCCGTGTCAACATGCAGACATTTTTCAAATATTTATATTAAATCTTTTTGAAAGCAATTCCTATATGTATAGCCAGTTGCAGTTTATGATCCACAAACCTGGTAAACCACCACAAGATGCAGCATTATATCAGCCCATTAGCTTGCTTCCAACATGTCCAAAATTTTCGAAAGACTTCTGATGAAAGGGCTAACACAGGCAATTGATTTAATTGAAATCATACCACCACTCCACTATTCAGCAAAGTCATAGAATAGCGAATGAAATACATAAAAGTCTTGAGCAGAAGAAACTATGCACAGCCACTTTCCTTAACATACAACAAGCATTCAACCGTGTGTGGCATACCAGACTATTATACAAATTAAAATTTACTCTACCCACACCCTATTGCCTCTTACTCAAATCCTACCTATTCGATCGTTATTTCCAAACAAAATACAATCAGGAAAGGGTTGTATTTAACCGAGCACCAAAGAAATATTGATATGACCTCTAAATATTTGTCTTGTGCCACCAAAAATCATAGTTGAGCACCAAAATTTAATTACCAAATTATTTATTTTTGAGCCCCAAAGTATTGAGTTTTGAAGTTTATTTATCTATTTCAGCAGCAACTTATTATTGTTGACACCACAAATCTTACTTTATCACTAAATATTTGAACACCAAAATAAACAAGAATGGGCATCATAATAATATCTTTAAGCAGTGGCGGCTTGTACTAAAGGGCACAAGGGCACGTGCCCACCTAACCACCAAGATAAACACAGAAAGAAATTCGCATGTAATTCAATGCATTATTTTAATTTCATTATTTTAACGATGGTATCAAATTTTCTTCCGCACCACAAGCGCGGTTAACAGCCTCAAAACTATTTTCCGGGGCACGCTCTGATTTGGTCCCCATGCAGAGGTGATTCGGTTGGCTATCGGTTATCTTCGCTATACGCGATATACCAGGCCAATGGGGCACCGAGCGCAGCGTTCCCCATTTAAAGTCAACGTTTCACTTTCGACCGTAGTGTTTTGTTTTCGCGCAGTCGCGCGTGTGAATTCAACGACGAACGTGACGTTTTTTCAATGATGGAAGTTAATTGCGTGCAAAATCTTTTAAAAAACCCGCTATCATTTGAGGAAAAACTTTTAATTAAGAAGAAAGGAAGGCCTATTCCTGATATTCAGATAAACTACAGTTCGACAAGTAAAACCCGAACGTACAATAGAAAATTCAACAAGAATATCTATGAAAAATACGATTGGATGTGCGGATGTTCGATAACAAATAAACTGTTTTGTTTTATGTGCTTAATTTTTAAGAAAGAGGTTAGTGCGTGGAATAAACAAGGGGTGAATGATTTAAAACACATTGCAGAATGGGCAAAGAAACACAAATCTTCCGTTTCTCACATGAATTCGTGCATGGATTTTAGTGTTTTAGGCAAAGTGGACATCCGTGAACAACTAGACGGTGCTTATTTGCTACATAAAATGAAGTGCAACGAAGACGTGGAAAAAAATCGTCATATTTTGCGCCGGTTAATTATGTGTATTAAATTTTGCGGTGCTTTTGAATTAGCGTTGCGAGGTCACAATGAAACATTAAGGTCAGACAATCCAGGAATTTATTTCGGGTTAATCAACTTTGCTGCCGAATTAGACGCTGTGCTTGCAATACATATGAAAGGTTCACAAGTGTTTAAAGGCGTCTCAAAAACTATTCAGAACGAATTGTTAGATGCAATGTTGCAAATTTACAAGCAGGAAATATTAAAAGAAATTGAATCTGCAAATTTCATTGCTTTGGAGGCCGATGAAACTACAGACACTTCGAATCATCAGCAAATGGTTGTTATTATTCGATACGTGTTTAATGGACAAATTTTGAACGCTTTTGGTCTTTGGTATAGGCATGCATTTCCACAAAAATATTTTGATGAAACTGTGAAATCTTATCCTATGTTGGACAGTGTAACATTGAAAAGTGAACTTTCAGCAATTTATGAGCGCGATGACATGTGTGACGTAGGTGGTATTTTGCCACTCTTAGTGACTGAACGCATTGGCGGTCCTATCAATAGAAAAGAAGTTCGTCCAGGTCCAGTCTATCCCGGATTTTGACAACAAAGTCATAGACGTCTTTTCCAGCATGAAAAATAGGAGAATGGATTTTATGTACAAAAAATAGGTAAGTTTTTTCTTGTGCCCACCCTCTTTCTTAACTCACGAGCCGCCACTGTGTATTACCTTGGCCATCGAAAAGTCCAGATTTAAACCCGAGTTTGAAAATGTGTGGGGAAGAATGACCAAATTAATGTACAGTGATAACTTAAGATCACAGAACAGCGAAGAATTGCAGCAAAAGATTGTAGAAGCATGGTACCAAATTGCGCCTGAATTTACTAACCAATTGGTATTGTCCATGCCCAGGCGTTAACAAAATGTAATAGACAATAATGGCGAAATAACAAAGTATTAATTAAATAATGCGTTTAAATACTTTAGTTAATTACTTGTATAATCGTTGCTAATCATTAAAATATTTTATTTTAAATTAAGTATTAATATTATTGAAACTTTAATTTTAATAAACTGAACGCTGTTACCAACCCCAACAAGAATTGTGGATAATCATGGTGATAATAGCGTCCGCTTGACATAGTAGTATATTCTTCAACGAGTGTAGAATGGCCAGTGGCGGCTTGTACTAAAGGGCACAAGGGCACGTGCCCACCCAACCACAAAGATAAACACAGAAAGAAATTCGCACGTAATTCAGTGCATTATTTTAATTTAATTATTTTAACGATGGTATCAAACTTTCCTTCCGCACCAAAGGAGTGGCTAACACGCTCAAAACTATGTTCCGGGGAACGCTCTGATTTGTACCTATTTAGAGGATGATTCGGTTGCCTATCGGTTATCTTCGCTATACGCGATATACCAGACGAATGGGGCACCGAGCACATTGTTCCCGTTTGCAGTCAACGTTTGAATTTGCACTTTGGAGCGCTATTTTCGCGCAATCGCGCGTTTGAATTCAAAGACGAAAGTGACGTTTTTTCAATGATGGAAGTTAATTGTGTGCAAAAAGATCGACTGAACGCATTGGCGGTCGTATCAATAGAAAAGAAGTTCGTCCGGTCTATCCCGGATTTTGACAACAAAGTCATAGACGTCTTTTCCAGCATGAAAAATAGGAGAATGGATTTTATGTACAAAAATGTAAGTTTTTTCTTGTGCCCACCCTCTTTCTTAACTCACGAGCCGCCACTGAGAATGACAGCTATTATTCACAAAGGCGAGTGACAGATTCATCCGAGTGAATAATAGCTATTCTACACGAGTAGGAGACTATACTTTCTCTACGACTATTTCGTAGGAAGTTATAATTTTTGGTCCGAATCAGTATAATAAAAATTTTGCTTTAGATTGACGTATGTCGGTTCACTAGCCACAACAATTTTACGCCGTGTACACCATTGTGTACTGTTTCTGCGATTTTGTCGGCAGTAAATTAATACACGTCGTTTTCGCGGTTTCCGTTATTTCTGGTGGCGTACACATCTCAGCGTTTTCGCTGTCTGAATTATTCATACCTAGTTCTTACTGTTTTTACGAATACGAAAATTTAAAACTGTTTTTGACAGTTACTTCAAAAACAAGTGGGAGATACCATGATCCCAAGCGCTAACATGCCACGCCCACAAGCTTTCGGTTCCGCAATTTATCGTTGGATTCTGATACAGAATCCCACCGAAATAGAGATCAGAATCCAACGGAAATGGAGAATATCTATCATTCTTCAACTAAAAAGGTATATGTAACGAATACATTATATTATAGTCGCAGAGAAATCATATTATCTTTAATCAGCATCCCGTTTACAAAGCTAAAATTTTGAAAAATTAACTTCAGTGACGTGCGATTGTTCTAGTTTTTTTCGATCACGATGGTACTTTTACAGTGTACGGCATTCCACTTCTTAGAGAACTTGCAATGATATCGCGCTTGGTGCGATGTTTTGGAACTGACACGACGGGAATATTTTAACATGCTTAACCTCACTTCTGTTTTAAATTGTTGAACATGTTTAAAATATGGAAAATGATATTGTTATTGTTTCAGACAAATATTACTTTACATGCACAATGTTTAACAAGATTAATTCTAATGTGTTGATGATGATGCATTGATTTTTTTGTATTTTTTATGATTATAAAAAATTAAAAAATAGTTAATTCTAATACTGCACAAAGTATCATACATTTTGAAAGACATATAAACTCATTTAAATGAAGAGCAATAGTAGAACAAGGTGACAATTCTTCTTCTTCTTTTGGTGCTAACGTTGGCGATTTACTTGCATATTCTTATTCTATCAGCTGCCTATCTACAGATGTCATCCCAAACCACTGGCGTAGGTTTTGCAGCCACGAGTTCATTCTTCTTCCTGATCTCCTTCTACCGTAGACCTTTCCCTGTAGAAGAAGTTGTAATAGTCGATACTTATTGTTTCTCATAAAATGTCCGAAATACTCCATTTTTCTTTCCTTCACTGTGTATGCCACTTCTTTCTTTTTACCCATTCTTCTAAGTACTTCTTCGTTAGTTGTATGCTCGATCCATGATATGCTCAAAATTCTCGGCTTCGAGCTTTTTCATAGGGGTTTCTATCATAGTCCACGCCTCAACACCGTACAAAAGGACTGGAAGGGCGTAACAGCTGACCATTCTTATTTTCAGTTGCTGGCTTCGGTTTTTACTGACGAAAAATGTTTTTATTTTATTGAATACATTTCTTGCTTTCTCGATTCTGCAGCTGATTTCTACGGATTGATCCTAGTTTACGTTTACCATTGATCCTAAATATGTGTATCTCTCGACTCGTTCTATAGTCTCTTGATTTAAAATCAAAACCATGGAAGGCTGGGCATTTTTGCTGATGGTCATCTGTTTTGCCTTAGAGGTGTTCAGGCTAAGTCCATATTCCTCGCTCGTTGCGTTAATTTTCTCAAGAAGAGTTTGACGATCATCTAGGCTGCTTGCGAGGATAACCGTAACATCTACGTATCTGATGCTTATATTTTCACCATTTATGTTAATTCCTTCAGGAGAGTCTTCTAGTGCCTCTTGAAATATGTTTTCAGAGTAGATGTTAAATAGGGTCGGTGAGAGGACGCACCCTTGACGTACCTATGTTCACGTAAGCTCACTGGTTCCAATATATATTCGCTATAACTCTTATATCTTTGTTGTCAAGGCCTACTTCTTTAAATTTTTCTACTAACTTTGTGCGTTTGACTCTATCAAAAACCTTCGAAAAAATCTATAAAACATGTATACACATCGCGGTTTATGTCCCCACAGTTTGCACTAGAACTTCTAGTGAAATTGCTTCTCTAGTTCCTAGGGCATTTCTAAAGCCAAATTGAGGGTCGCTGGTATATAGGTCACATTTTCTGTATATTCTGCTGTCAATGGTCTTGGTGAACACTTTGACGATGTGATTGATGAGACTAATGAGCCTGTGTTAGTCGCAGGAAGTGGTTCGAGGCTTTTAAGGAAGGGTAATGAAGGAGGACACTAACCAATCAGGAGGTATTTTTCCTGTACTTTAGATGAGATTGAAGATTCCTTCCAGAGAGAGGAAATCCGTGCTATTGTCACATAATATTTTTATCAGCCCCATGCGGACTGCGTCAGGTCCAGACGATTTATTGTTTTGCATATTGTGGACATAATTACTAAAACGAAACTCAACAATTTTAAGAAACTTACTGTATCGATTTGGTTTGGTTTTTAAATATATTTTATAATTGTTTGTAATAGCCAACAAATGCTTATCTTCTATTTAAAAAAACACTATCATCATCATCATCATCATCATCCCCAGCGTTCAAATATCCCATTGCTGGATGTACGCCGAAAACACTGTATACAAAATTAAATCAAGTACTGTAATAATAATAGAGTCGGGTAATATTAATTACTTCTAAAAAGGAACTAACAGCCATTAAGAATATATACAACAAATTTATTAACAGTTAGATATGTTTTTGAGGGTATATAAATAAATCGTTTTAGCCTGTCTCACTAACAGTGCAACGCAAGTTTCAGTATCAAAACTGCATTGTTAGCTAGGCATGCACATTGCACAATACCGATCCAGTACGCATTATCAAACGCGTCGTGAAATGTAAGATTCATGTATAATTTTGATTTTTACTGTTGTTACATATTTTTAAATGCAATGTAAAATGCAGTCGAACCTTGCTGACTCGAACCTTTATAATTCATTTTTTTTATTACTCGAACTAGAAGCTGTTTCCCCACAAAATGCCTATTGCAGTGTTCATATTATTAAATCGATAGCTCGAATTTCAATAAGTTTAATTTTTTGATAAGTCAAAGCATTTTATAATTCTCTAGAGTCTAGACTAAGTTTGCCATTGGTAAATATTTTTGTAACTCGAAGTTAAATTTCTCAACAGTAAAAACACAAGAGCTTTTTTTTTATCGGATAAATTTCTTTTTGTAACGAAATAATTTTGCAAATCAGTAATTTTACGAGAAAAACTGACATGACAAAATCGCGAGACCGAAGGTCGAGCGATTTTGTCAAATGTCAGTTTTTCGAGCAAAATTACTGATGGAAAAATTTTGAGTTAAAAAGAAATTTATCCATAAAAGAAAAGCTCGAGTGTTTTTTGGCAAGATAAATTAACGACCGAATATATGAATGAACAACAACAATAATTATCTTTATTGATACAATTAAATTGAATTGATTTTTCTATATTTTTTGTTATTTGTTGAGTCGAAACTTCACCAAAACGACTCATGTTTTATGTTTCAGTATCAAGTATCAACAATACTTAATAATTATGTATAACTGATAGGGCAGACATTAAAATGACGTAAGCGTACTAGATGTAGTCTGGTTATGAGGAACAGGCGTTTTCATCGGTAATAAAAAAGGATGCACCTTTTTTATCGCTGTCAAAATGACAAAACTGTCATCATTAAATGATACATTTTATATAGGAGTTAATTCATCAACAGTAAAAACACAAGAGCTTTTTTTTTTATCGGATAAATTTCTTTTTGTAACGAAATAATTTTGCAAATCAGTAATTTTACGAGAAAAACTGACATGGCAAAATCGCGAGACCGAAGGTCGAGCGATTTTGTCAAATGTCAGTTTTTCGAGCAAAATTACTGATGGAAAAATTTTGAGTTAAAAAGAAATTTATCCATAAAAGAAAAGCTCGAGTGTTTTTTGGCAAGATAAATTAACGACCGAATATATGAATGAACAACAACAATAATTATCTTTATTGATACAATTAAATTGAATTGATTTTTCTATATTTTTTGTTATTTGTTGAGTCGAAACTTCACCAAAACGACTCATGTTGTATGTTTGAGTATCAAGTATCAACAATCCTTAATAATTATAATTGATAGGGCAGACATTAAAGTGACGTAAGCGTACTAGATGTAGTCTGGTTATGAGGAACAGGCGTTTTTATCGGTGATAAAAAAGGATGCACCTTTTTTATCGCTGTCAAAATGACAAAACTGTCATCATTAAATGACACATTTTATATAGGAGTTAATTTATCATAGTTAATTGCGGGTTTTTACCCCAACGCTATGGTGATTTATGGTAGTCTTCTGTTTTAATGATCATTTACACTTTCGGCGACGGCATGTCAATAGAATTTAAATAGTGTAGTATGTCATTCATTGTAGACATTGAACAGCACGTAATTTTCGTTCTTGCAATAGGGGAGGGTGGGCCACAGTGAGACAAGGGCCACCTTGAAACATTGGCCTTACAGTTTTATTTTTAATGTTATAATTTGCGCCTTCTGTCGACAAGTTTCTAAACTAATGCCCTAACCACCAACGAAGTTATTACAGTTTCCTGTTTGTCTATCGGTTGGTGCACCATAGTCTCCAACGGAAATAAATCTGTAAGTACTACATACCCTTCAATGCATGCTTTGTTAGGTACACGTTGCTGTAATTAAAGTTACATCATTTTTAATTTTGTGTTCGTAACCTTAAAAAGTTATCAGCAGTAGCGTTGGGCCACTTAGAGACGGAACGTTTGGGCCACCATGAAACATTGTCTCATTGTGGCCCATACTGTATTTTATTCTAATAGTAGCTGCAGCACACTACTTTCACGTTATTGTTTGGCTTAGGAGTACTACCTATCATGTCCAGAGGACGGAAAAGGAAGTCTGCAAAAGGACAGTTTTCAGAAGAAGCCATGAGACGAGCTGTAGAACAGGTTATCAATAGCAACGGCCCTCTTCGTGTCGCAGCAAAAAATAACGAAATCAAATATCAAACTTTGTTTAGATATGTAAAAAAAGCAAAATCTACCGGAGCACCACTAAATGAAATCAAGATGCAGCCCAATTATCAAACGCGGCTAATTTTCAACTGCGAACAAGAAAAGCAATTAGCAGATTATGTAGTAAAATGCTCTAAAATGTGTTATGGCAAATCAACAAAAAATTTCAGTGAACTGGCATATGAGATGGCCAAAATAAATTCAATTCCAGTCCATCCCTCTTGGGAAATTTCGAAAAAAGCAAGTGTTGATTGGATGCAAGGATTCATTAAACGTAACCCAGAAATAAGCATCAGGCAACCAGAAAATTGCAGCTTGTCAAGGGCCACCTCTTTCAATAAACATAATGTCAATATGTTCTTTGATAATTTGCAAGATGCTTACGGCCGTTCGGAATCATTTGCAGATGGCAACCGAGTACCTATACAATCTTGATGAAACTGGGACGACAACCGTGCAAAACTCAAAAAAAAATACTGGCCCAAAAGGGTATAAAACAAGTAAGCAAAATTACAAGTGGGGAAAGAGGAATACTGGTGACAACTTGTTGTATAATTAGTGCAGCAGGGAACACTCTACCACCAGTTATGATTTTTCCTCGTAAAAATTTCAAGTCTCAGATGATCAATGGTGCACCTCCAGGAACACTGGGACTAGCCAGTCCAAGTGGCTGGATGAATGGGGACCTTTTTGTAAAAGTGATGCAGCATTTCATTCGGCATAGTAGAACTTCAAAGGAAAATCCCACGCTTTTAATTTTTGACAACCACGAAAGCCACTTGACCATTGAAACTTTAAACCTAGCCAAAAATCATGGAGTTACAATTGTAACATTACCACCACATTGTAGCAATAAGTTACAGCCGCTGGATGTGTCTGTGTTTTTTTCTTTTAAGGCGAATTACAATGCGGCAGTAGATTCATGGTTGCTGCATCATCCAGGAGTTCCTCTCACGATTTATGAGATTGCTAGTTGCGTTGGAGTGGCACATGATCGTTCTATGACACCAAGCAATATAAAATCTGGCTTTAAGAAGACGGGAATATTTCCTTTCGACAGAAACGTTTTCACTGACGATGATTTTTTGATTAGTTCTGTAACCGACAGAGAATATCCCAACGTGGAAGAACAAGTGTTACCTCGTTATTCCACACCACCTCCATCAACACCTGCAACACCAATAATAACTCCGACGGCATCCATCTCACCAACGTCTGCTTCAGAGAAATCTCCACCATCAACATCGTCTCCTTCAGTTCAATCATTTACCACCGCAACAACATCTCATGTCAATAAAGAACAATTCATTTCTCCACACGTGTTTAAAGGATTTCCGAAAGCACAAGACAGAAAAGGAAAGTCTCGCAAGACCCGGAAAGGAAGAAGTTTAATACCAACAGACACCCCAGGAAAAAATCAAATAGAAGAGAGACACATGGAAAAACTGAAGAAAACTAAAAGACATGTTTTTCCTAACAAGAAGAAGAAGATACAAGAAAGCGAGTCCGAAAGTGAAACAGAACAAATGACATTGTCTGATGACAGTATGGATGATGTTGAGTGGCCACCATGTGAGCAAGAAGATGCCTTTGAGGACCCTTCCCTCGACCATGAGCCTCAAGAAGGAGATTTTGTGCTGGTAAAATTTAAAGGGAAAAATGAAGTTTTCTACATCGGAAAACTATTATCGCCAAAAGATGGACAGAATGATTTTGAGGTTAGCTACTTGAGAAGAAGTTTGAAAGATTCAAAAGCCTTCATCTTCCCTGTGATTCCTGATTTGGCATCGGTTTCAATAGACAGTATTAAAATGATATTGCCTAAACCAACGACCTCCTGTGGCTCCACTAAAAGACAAATGTCTATTTTTAAATTTCAGGTGGATTTTTCTAATATGAATGTTCGTTAATGTATAAAACAAATGTTAAAATACACAACATATGTTCATTATTTGCTGTTTTATTGTGGCCCACGGGCTGTTTCATGGTGGCCCAGCAATGGGCCACCGTGAGACATTTTGTACTTTTTATAAACAATTTCTTGCACGGTTGTTTTAGGGTGTATAGCTTCAAAAAAATACAGAAATTGTGTCTCGAGCAATAATACGTAAGTCATGTTATTTACGGACACTTACATTTAATAGTTTTGATTTTAAAAAACATACAAAAAAATTGTCTCATCGTGGCCCACCTTCCCCTATAATAAAGATTATATAGGTATGTAATTTTTAAGAACTCGAAATTTCGATAACTAAAATTATTTTTGATTTCCCTTCAACTTTAACTTATCGAGGTTCGATTGTATTTAGTTTTATGGTATTTCGAAAACCAGTGGTTCATTAATTCAAGCTTATGATAAAATATGTAGAAAATTACATAAACTATACAACTTTCAGAAACGATGTTGGTTAGTTGTTTAAAATACTTCTACACATGTTTAAATATAAAAACTGATTTGTATTCGATATTCTCTGATTTGCGGTTTTGTGGTGTTGTTGTATTACAGTTTCCACTAAATACACATTAGATGCTAGTAGCTATCTATCGCATTTTCATCCCATTTTTATTGTTTAAAATTGTTGTGGAGCTATCACTTACTTACAGTTCGAAACCTAAGCACAACTATGCAGATTTATAAAAATCTTGTACGCAACGCACCATACACCATTTCCCAATCCGGCTTGCAACCACGGGATTTTAATGCTAAAAACCTTCTCTGGAATTTTTGTCGTTAGGATTTAACGTTAAATTGTAGATCCTCCATGTTTCTGCCTTAGCGCTGATGAGAAGCACGTGGTAGAGAAGAGGCCGATGCCCAGCAGTGGGACGAAAAGGCTATCAGTGATATCACTTACTATAAGAGATGAATGGGATGCTATACTAACAACTATATTTTACAAGTAATTCTACAGAATAAATATGCTGACTGAAAGAATCATTTACGATATATAGCGGACAATTCATGATTATTATTGCCATTTCAGGTTAGTGTCGGAATTATTAAATCTACTGACTTTGTACTTAGCAACTCATATTGGAATTTAAATTTTCCCGCTAATTTCACTGTATTGTATAGTTCTGCACCAGCTCAGAGCCAGCGCGCCCGCTGAGAGTGCATTGCGTAATCAACGAAGTCAACATGACACTTACCAGTATTAGTGAATCAACCTTAATCTAACCTATCTGTTTGTGGCGTCACCCATGTTGGTTTGTTGACGTTTATTCTAAAATAGTTAAGTTTAACGTTTTCTGCTAATTTCGAAAGTTAACATATCAAATTGTATCGCTATGTCAGACGCTTGGGAAGAAATTCAAGCTATTAAAAGTAAACGAAATAGCCTGAGAGAAAGATTAGAGAAACGGAAAAAAGAAAGACAAGATATTTTGGGTTCCAGCTTGGGAACAACTTCATCTCCAATAAATTCATTCGAAAATTCGAATAGCGGCATCCCTAGCCCAGTTGGTGTGATAAAAGACGATGCAAAGTCAAAATCCGAGGCCACCACAAGCGAGGATTTGGTCAAGGTTGACCCTGAATTAGAAAAGGAGTTGTGGAAAACCTTAAACGAAGTCACACTGCAAATTCCGATTCTTTCAACTGAGTTAGTAGTTACTTTAAAAGCAAATCTAGATCGCCATGTATCTCATGGAGCTGTACGTAACTTACTACAAAAGTTTGAGGCACAAAAATTGATTAATATTAAAGACTTAATAAAAGATGGGAAAAATATAGTGGAAGTTATTTTTGTGGAACACAGTAAACTAAATGCTGTGTTAAATGAAGCAGCAGGTGAGGCGAAGGTGGTTTCAGAAAAGGAAGAATGTTCAAAGCGCAAAAGAGAAGAATCTCCCGATAAAGAAGAAGACGATGATGACAAGAAGAAGAAGGAAAAAAAGGATTCAAAAACAACTGATATTTTTGTAAATTAAGAATTTATTTTATTGTATTTTAAATTGAATATTAACATGTTTTAGTCACTGCTTGCAATGCCATCCACAAAAGAAAAAGAAAGCAAAAAAGTTGGAGAAGAAATTTTGGACCTCCTCAGTAAACCAACTGCTAAAGAACGATCTTTAGCAGAACGTTTTCGTTCCCAAGGGGGAGCACAAGTGATGGAATTTTGTCCACATGGTACTAGAGCAGAGTGCCAAAGAAATGCAGGCAACAAACAGTGTAAAAAGCTGCATTTTAAAAAAATTATTCAGAAACATACAGATGAATCGTTAGGAGACTGCTCTTTTCTTAACACTTGTTTTCATATGGACACATGCAAATATGTACATTATGAAGTAGATAGAAGTGGACAAAGCAAAGATGCAACACCTGCAATACAAAATAGGACAGTTTCAAGTACAGAAAGTACGACATTGTATCCACCCCAGTGGGTTCAGTGTGACCTACGATATTTAGATATGACTGCCTTAGGTAAGCTTTAGCTAAATTCAGCGAATTTAAATTATGTAAGCTGCAACTCAATACTCAAATTACAGACAGTGGTTAAATATAACAACAAGAATATAATATGTAAATTGTTTACTGTAATTGTTCAGGTACAATACATGAAGCTCAAGAACGGTAAGAGATGAAAGGTCACGTAAATGGGACAAATGTTGCCTTTTTAATTTTAAACCTAGAATGAGCTATATGTGAGTGAAAAACTGCATTTGATAAATTTCTTCTAAAGTAAACAAATTTCTTGTAAGGGTCTAAATACAAAAATTCTTCAAATGAAAAAGTTATAGATATTTTTTGTAGAATTTACAAAAAATAATTGTGAAATTATTATTTGTTTTGTATGAGAGATATACCTAGCACAACCTTCTATTTTTGTCAAGGATATATCAGTTGATGTATTTATTTTTATAACCCACAGGAAAATATAGACAAAACTATGTATTTTTAAAATCACTTGTGAATAACAAATTTACAAGGAATACTTAGTTAACCAACTGTTAATTATCAAAATAGTCTTCTTTTCTTTTTCTGATATAACAAATAAATGATACCTTTATATAACAGAGAAAAGAAAAATAATAACGCTATTTATGGAGGTAAAAATCAGATATGCAATTTGTTTAAAATTGTTTTTGTGCTATATTTCTCAAGTAAAATAAATAACAATTGGAAAAGTGTTCTTGTAAATACTATTAAAACAAATCTACTACTGTTTTCCTTTTTTTCGTTTCTAAGTAATTTGTGAAATTTGGCCAAATGATTTTTTAGTATTAGCACTTTGCTTCACACCACCTCGATATTGGGCAAGTGGTACAAGCGAGGATCACGACGGCAAGTGAGCTATACATATTTTGGGAAAAACAAAACTTTTCAAGTAGGTAACCATTTACCTGACTGCTATCATTTTGGAGGCCCAATATAGTAGACAACCCATATATACTGAAGTAGATCAATTACAACACTGTGCATTGGTTATTTTGTACCTACTAAATAATTATAGTTTGTTTTTTTGGCAAATTTATTATTTAGTTATTTTAACCAAATCAGGACAGATAAAAATGAACTAGACTTTTGTTTAATTTTTCATTCATCATTGGTATTTTGTTCTATTTATAAATTGCTAGGAAAACTCAGTTATCTACAAGAGTAAGCGTAAGTAAAATATATAGTTTATAACATGTTATGTGTATTTTTACACTGAGCTAGAAAAGGGTTGTTATTGTTACGATTTGAATACTGTTCAACTTAAATTACATCGAATATTCATTTTATTCCAGAAATTAATTAAATGCTTCCAGTTTTAACACTAATTTTGACATTTGTGTCGGGAAAAGAAATATGTGAACACTATCCGATACAAAAATGTATCATTGTGTAAAAATTTTGCATTATATTTTTTTATGAGACTTTCAGATATGGTGTATACACTTTCAGCCACAAATAAAGGAGACTTTATGGTATATTTTATCACAGGTTGAAATAAAAAATCATCGCTTTGTAGTTTGAGGTTAATTGAAAAAAATGAAATTGATAATACAAAAATATAGGATAAAATGAAACTTGAAAACAGATGTACTTCGTTAATTTGTCTTAAGTGGTTGTGTAACACTGAAAATAGCTAATTAAGTGTTGATGTTAATCTAAAAAGAAGCAGTCATAGTATCATTAGTAATTTTTGTTGCTATGCAGTTACAATGTAGCAGCATGGAGAATCATATTCATATAAATTTTAGGTGAAATATAAAAAAAATCTACTTTATTGATATTCAACAAATGATTCACGTACTAGTACATTGGTAAAAAATAACTTTGCGTGTGATTTGGTCTTATTTAAGCAACCACATTGATTTGTTTCTGTTTAATAATCAGTTTTAGTTGTCATGCCTGACCATTAATTTGGTGAATTATTAAATTATTTATCATCATCGTAAACGTGATCGTCGTTTGTACCTTATATTAGGAATATGTTTTAAAAAATTGTGGAATATTCGATTTTAATACTGAACAAGGTATTTAATTTTTTTTATTTTGCTCTATTACTAACACAAAAAGTATTATTATCTAATATGAAAATCTTTGGTAATGAAAACCCGTGGAGGAGTGATATAAAGCAATATAAATACTTATTTGTAAACTTAAGCTGTGAAGATAATGCAACAGAGTAATTGTTAATTTGAAGAAAGAGCTATTCTACTGTTATTCTAACACCAAGGTCATTTTTCGAGATTGTTAATTTTTATTAAATGCAGCCATCTGATTGTTTATCTTAAACATTGTCAATTTTAAGTAGTTGTATGTAAATCAAATAAATAAAATACATATTAAAATTTGCTGAAAATTTTTGATGATGTAATTTTCACCTTTTCAAACTCATACATAATGGGAAATTTGTGTTAGTGGTTGTATTTGTAAGCAACTTGTATTTTTTTTCTGTAAAATATAATATGTTTGTTATAATGAATTGTCTTTGTTTTATTAATTTCTAGGAAAATTCGCTGTAATTATGGCCGATCCTCCATGGGACATCCACATGGAGCTTCCCTATGGTACAATGTCAGATGATGAAATGAGGCAACTAGGAATCCCTCAACTGCAAGACGAAGGGCTAATTTTCCTGTGGGTTACCGGACGAGCAATGGAGCTAGGCCGTGAATGCCTGAAGTTATGGGGTTATGAGCGTGTCGACGAAATAATTTGGGTAAAAACCAACCAACTGCAGCGAATTATAAGAACTGGTCGAACAGGTCATTGGTTAAACCACGGAAAAGAACATTGCTTAGTTGGAATGAAGGGTAATCCACAAGATTTAAACCGTGGGCTTGATTCAGATGTCATTGTGGCGGAAGTGCGGGCTACAAGCCATAAGCCAGATGAAATATATGGTATGATAGAAAGATTATCACCTGGTACAAGAAAAATTGAATTATTTGGTAGACCTCATAATATACAGCCTAATTGGATTACCCTGGGAAATCAAGTTGATGGTATTCGCCTGGTGGATCCTCTATTGATTGAGAATTTTAAAAAACGGTATCCTGATGGGAACTGCATGGCTCCTCCACCAAGTACTGCACATTAATCTTTGTATAACAACAGCATTTGTGATTGATTTGAGCTATGCACCTTCGAGGTATTACATACACTGTGTCTATAAAGTAACCCCCCCCCAACTAATTTTTGAACGACTTGATATTTTACCACAAAATTTGGTGTGCTTTAATGGGAAGTTAAATATTATTTTTTAGCCCATGATTAAATTTTCTATCATTTAAAATGGCGGCTGGGCGCCATTTTGAATTTTTATTTTAAATAGAAAGGGGGGTCGAGTGACACCTCATTTGAAAGGTCTTTTAATTCTGCGTCTGATTCTAGAGTTTCAAAGAAAAATATTCAGCCAGCACAAAATTACAAATGTTTGAAGATAAAGAAGTCTATTTAAAAAAACTAAGAATTACAGCAAAAAGAAATTAACTTAAGTGTTCAAAATGTTCACCATTCACTTCTTGGCACATAAAAAGTCGGTTATGAAATTCCTGCCTTACATTTTCATAAGTTTCTGGAGTGATATTTCTGCAAACTTCTGTCCAGTTCTTCAATTGTTTCTGGACGGGTTCTGTACACTTTTGATTTCAGATATCCCCATAGAAAAAAATCTAAGGGGGTTAAATCTGGGGACTGAGCCGGCCATTCCACAGGCCCCCGCCTACCAATCCATCTTTCCAGGAAAATGTCCGTTGAGGAAGTCAGAAACAGGCATTTTTAGACGAAATAATGAACTAAATTTACAATAACGTAGATATTTTTAAGTGAAAATGCCAACCGAATTTACACTTGACAGTTGTAGTTAAGATTAGCTTATAAATGACAACAAACAGCAAAAAAACAAATGAAAAAGTGGACTACCTACTTGATAAAAAAATCCAGAAACAATTGAAGAACTGGAGCAACGCATTACAGAAGTTTGCAGAAATATCACTCCAGAAACTTATGAAAATGTAAGGCAGGAATTTCATAACCGACTTTTTATGTGCCAAGAAGTGAATTGTGAACATTTTGAACACTTAAGTTCATTTCTTTTTGCTGTAATTCTTAGCTTTTTTAAATAGACTTCTTTATCTTCAAACATTTGTAATTTTGTGCTGGCTGAATATTTTTCTCTGAAACTCTAGGATCAGACGCAGAATTAAAAGACCTTTCAAATGAGGTGTCACTCGACCCCCCTTTCTATTTAAAATAAAAATTCAAAATGGCGCCCAGCCGCCATTTTAAACGATAGAAAATTTAATCATGGGCTAAAAAATAATATTTAATTTCCCATTAAAGCACACCAAATATTGTGGTAAAATATCAAGTCGTTCAAAAATTAGTTGGGGGGGGGGTTACTTTATAGACACAGTGTATATAACATTTTATTGACTTTTCTAGTTTAAATATAAAAACCTCTTATGATTTTTTGAAAACTAACAATAAATTTAGAACACAACAGTAACAAGATTTATTTCCAAAATGTTTTGTTTTCAAGAGTATTTCTCAAGAACCTCCACTGCAGTTTAGTTTTTTTGAGATCATGGATTCCGGTAAATTGATACCGACCATCAAAATCTACCGTTTCTTCAAACACTGATTATCAGATTCATATACCTTTATAACTTAAAGTATTTTATAAATAACGAGGCTGTGAAAATAGACAGCTTTCAAAATTTTTAGTAACCCATAGACGTTTTCGTTTAAATTTGGGAAAAGACAAAAACAAGTTTTGTACAAAATTGTTTATTGTAACTCCTACACTGTTTAAAAGTTATATTAATGATTCTCTACTGAAAAATGCCCATAGAACATTAAACGATTTGACAATTCTGCATAATAACTTAGGTAGCTGATAGAAGTGCAGATTTTAATATATATATTAAAATAGCATGAGTGTGGAATTTGAAGTATAAAATAGGTGAAGTAACTCGCCCTTCTTTGTTCATATCATTCCATAATAGTTTAACAAGTTTTTACAGGTAGATATTTTGGTAAAAATGTAGTACATCCTTGGCCTTCCGTCAGTGTTTTCTACTGGGCGTTTGTAAAAGGGTTGCAAATCCATTCTCTAGAAAATAATACAAATTCGGAATAAGACGGAAAATAAAATGACAAATATTCAGAATAAGACATTTCAATAGTTATCCTTGCAATAAAACCACTTCAGATATAGAATATGGTACATAGTTTGAGGCAGAATTCAAAACTGCTGTAAAAATAGGGCTTTTCGTTTTTGTAAGTACGCTGTATAACGTCAAGCGAAATAAATCATGTTTTGGTCGTTTTTATCGACATTGTTTCGTCATATTTTAGTTTCATATAGACCTCTGCTGCTACTAAAATTGACATACACCGATTTTGAGTATTTCCAACTTAAATTTTATGAAGATGAAGATCCATATAACCAATAAGAAGTCAGTCCATTTCCGCATACTCAATATTTTGTTTGAAAATAAATTATTTAATAATCAAAGTATACAAATTTTCAAATCCCAGGAATTTTCCATAACCTACTAATGAAACTTGTGGTAGCACTGCTTTATCAAATTTTAGAACTTGAAGTAACCATACTCTTAGAAGTTCTATGAGGAAATATAATCCCAATCCTTTGTTTGATTGATTGAAATTGACGAATCCTAGGATTGGCGCGCTTAATCTGGAATATACCAACTGGTAGTAGAAATTTTACCAGGTGGTCTTGGCAGTAGCAGGCTAATAATTAGATGACTAACAAAAAACATTATAGACAATATGGAGTTTAAAAAAATATTTCAAATCCGTAGAAAAAGCACTTGTACATCGTACATATTATGTTAGATAAATGAAGTTAATTACTAATTAATAACAGTTTGTTTGTTATTACATGACGAGTTTACGTGACATTTTCTATTGCAAAGTTTGCTAGATGATCTACATAAATTACGTAGTGGAACATATCGGCTTTAATAGTATAGCACAGCGCGTGTTTAAACAAATACGGGCCGGCCAAAAGTCACTACTCATTGGATTTCGTATTCAATGGCGTGTTAATAGCACTGAGGTGATGTTGCTTTTAATCGACCCATAGATTTTAAACTTGCCGTGTTTTATTTACATCTGGTAGTTAATGAAGTAACCGCTAGGCTGCATTGCTAGCCTCAAAATGTTTACTAAAGAGAAAAAGATGTTTGCTTTATTAAAGACTTGGTACAAAGTGGTTTTAATGAAATCATTGACTAATAGACATATCGTTTCAACACTGCAATAAATAAGGTAATCTGCAATTTACGCAAACGTTTTGAACAAAATGGATCCGTAATATACACTGCCACGGGTAAGCCATCATTGAGTAGAAAACAATTTTACAAATAATTATGTACTTCTTCTTCTTCTTCTTTCGACTAGGACTATGTCCTGTTTGTCTTGCCTGTCTCTACTCCGCTGACGACGAAAACCAGCTTTGCTTCCATCTTTTAGGTGGTCTTCCGCGGGTATTCCGTTTTTGCACTGTTTGGCCATTCTGTTATAGTCCATTCTTTCCAACGTACTCTTCTCACTCCTTTTTACGTTTTTTGGTCCACTTAACTATGTCTTACACCCTGCACCATTCTCGTATTTCAGCACTTCTATGTCTGTCACTCCTGTTATTTTTCTCAGGATTTTCATCTCTGTTGTTCTTAATTTGCGTTTGGTGATTTGTGTTTCGGTTTCCGCTTCATTAGCATATGTCATAATAGGTCTTATTACCGCTTTGTATATTCTTACTTTGCTTTCTCGTCACATATACTTATTTTGCCATATGGTGTTATTTAGGCATCCTGCAATCTGCATCGCTCTTGTGGTTTGGGTCTCTGTTTCCAGTGATAAATTTCTGTCGCTTGTTATGTCGACCCCAAGGTAGGTGTAATTCAGTACTTGTTCGATTACTTTTCCCTCTATTTCCAATTTGCATCTAGTTGGTTCTTTTGCTGTAACCATCGCCTTTGTTTTTGGTATTGAGATTTACATATTGTATTGCTTTGCTGCTGTGTTAAATCTATGCAGTAATCTTTGTAGGTCGTTTTCGTCACTTGCCATCAGTACTGCATCGTCAGAGTAACACTGACAGTACGTTAATATTGTTAGTTCCAATTATGCACCCACGTAAGTTTTTAAGGTGGTCTATTAACTGGTCCATAGATTGAATAGAAAGGGGATCAAGGAGTCCCCCTGCCGTATCCCTTTGGTTTATTGATATTGATTCTGTATAACCTGTAGAAGTTACTATGCGGGTTTTTCCTTCTGTGTTAAGATCATCAACTATTTTTACTATTGTTTCTGGAATTTTATGCTTATGCAGTATGTTCAGTACATCGTCTTTCCTTGCTCTATCAAACGCCCCTTTTAAATCAACATAGCATAGATCAATCGCTTTTTCGACTAGTAATGTGAATATAGTGTCTATTGTGGTCCTGTTTTTTCGGAATCCCTGTTGGTCTTCCGCGATATGTATTGCTCGTTGTAATTTTTCATGTAACCCGGCAGTAAAGATTTTCTATATGAACTTTAATATGGTTATTCCACGATAGTTATCGGGGTCTTTCCTATTTCCCTTCTTGTATATCGACGCTGTATAGCGTCCTTTCCACTTTTCTTCTATTATTTTGTTAAACAGGTTGTGTAACCATTCAGTTAATATATTACCTCCATATTTAAGCAGCTCATTGCTAATTTCATCGGAGCCTGGCGATTTTCTATTTTTCACTTTATTAATGGCTTGTTCAACTTCTTGCATATGTATATGTACCTGTTCATTATTGTCGTTGTTATTAGCATCTTCTTCTTCCTTCATTACTTGGTCTCCCTACTTATCATATACGTTGTAAAAATGTTTCTACCATTATTTACTTAAGGCTAACAAAGTATTGTTCCCCATTCAATGAGTAGGAACTGTTGGACCACCCTATATATCCTAGATTTGGTGGTTTTTCATGCATTTGCCACATCTATTGGTAAATCCTAGATTTAACACGCCAGGATTCAATAATTTTCGAGCTTTTGCAATAATATATATTTAAAACCGAAATTTGTGCGAGCGCCTGGAACACGTTTGAACTTAAATTTCCAAAATGGCACGCGTGTAAGCAATGAACCGCCCAAAGCAAAATGCGAACTTCATCAATACTGGTTCTTTGTTAGGGGTCGCCTTGTACTTGTGTGTGTCGGTTCCGCGATGCTGCATAGAATTTCACATCGCAGAATCATAAAATAAAGATACGCCCTTAGCTAACAGCCTTTTGTTTAGTGCCTAACAAGGAGTGCATCGTTTTCTTGGCTCTTGTTTCCTGTTAGATTCGATACAAAATCGGATAGGTTTTGTTCAATTTTAATAAATCGGCCGGGTGATGTTGTGTGCCCCTTTATCTTTGAGTAATTATCCCGGGCATTGTTGGAAAGTTTGTTAGGGAACTCGATTATTGTTGATTTTTGCAGTACCGATAATGAACAGAACTCGCGCTGCTTGAATTTTTAAAAGAATTCATAAAATGTTTCCCTGCGCTTTTAAAAGTTTCCCGTCGTTGCTAAAGTTGGGCTGCAGCGGCAGCAATAATAGCGGCTACAAGTATAATAATGAAAAAGTTGACTACTTAAGAAAACTAACATCGCTACGATCTTCTTACACCACATTGTATTAGTTCACATAAAAGAAACTTGAAGATAAAATCTTGGGTATAACAAAACACAATAGACAATAGCCGAAGTTTCCTGCTTCCCAGGAATGAACGATGAAAATCGAGGCTGGGTAAAAATCCAGACAATATTACACTCCCTTTTCGTGTCGTAATTAATATCTACGACCATGTCCGCCCCTCACAGGAGTTTTTTCCTTCATTCGTATATAATGTATGAGCAGGGCACAAAAAAGAATTATTCTATTATTTTGTCCTTTTGTAAAATGACTTTCTGGAATTTTATTAATCGTTCTAACCTCAAAAACAGTGCTAAGGGAAAACTCTATAAGGGAGCGCGGAAAACTTCATCGGTAAATGTGTCCAAAAAATAATACCTTTCTGTTGATATTTTTTCAAGAAGAGATAATGAAGGGGGGATACTGAATTAGTCCAGAAAACTCAGCTAATTTCAAGTTCCAAGTATATAAAAAGGTGCTCAAAAAATGGCTTTGCTACCCACAGTAAGGAAAAAAGTTTTGCTTTGAAGATATTTCCAAAAAATCTATTACAACAATATCAATAGCAAACACAGTGGCGTAACGCAAATCCTACGGGCCCCCCCGCAAAACCTTTACAATGGCCCCCCTACTATCTTCTACCGATTTTTATATATAACGAATTTGAAAATTAAGAGCCGTAGGTTTAAGAATCCGACACCAGAATCATAAACGTATAAAATTAATAAATTAACTCAAGCTATAAATAGTAAATTAATCTTACCTTAATTTCGTTGGTAATAATGTAATATGGTAAAGAAACAATTTTGTCAATTAAAAAGTTTAAACACAAAGTTTACAAGAAGCGACTTGCACGTCGCGCATTTTTTGTAGCGAATTCGTTAATAATTTTGTCCATGTTGAGTGTGTTAATATGCTCCTGCTCTATACTGATAACAGCTAAATCTGATAATCGTTGTTCAGACATAGAATTTCTTAAATAATTTTTGATTATTTTTAATTTAGAAAAGGAACGCTCGGCCGAGGCAACACTAACTGGTAATGTTAAGAATAAAATAACCGCGCTACCAACATCAGGTACATTGGAAGCTGTGCACTCATTTTTAATAAGCAAAAAGTCAGCAAGGTCTCTTACGGTACTCATTCTGGAAATGTCATCTTTTAACACCTTTTTTACACTCAACATTTGAAAAGGAAATTGTTCAGATAAATCCTTGTGATACTTCCTTTGTAATTTAGAGGCATTTTCAAAAAGATCATCTTCTGTCAGCGATAAAATATTTCTGGGAGTTAAAAAACTAAAATTGTTAAAAACGTTATTCATACTTTCAAACCTCAACCTCAGTTGATTTATTAATATATCAATGGTAGTTTTGTACACTTCCACTTCAAATAATTTTTAAGCATCGGTTAATCGTTCATCAGTAGCTAGTTCATCATAAAATCGTTTTGCTTTTCTCTTTCTTTTTTCTTCAAACTTCGAACGTATACCCCAAGAATTTGCTAGGACCACGGCCTTTTCTTTTAATTCAGGAAATGTTTCCCTCATGTCACTTATGGCTTTCAAAGTGGAATTTAACAACTTAGTGGCGGCTTCTAGATCCATGTCAGATGTCTGTAAACATTTTGATGTTAAATTTAGATTTTCCAAAATGTCTGTTTCAAAAACTAGCATAACAATAAACTCGATTTTTTCCATCTTTTTCTTTATTGCAATGGCCTCTTCTCTTTCTTCTCGTTTTTTACTCAACAATGATACATTGGACAAAACCTTCAAAACTAAAACAAAATTATATCTGATAGCAGCAATGGATTCATACCGTGAAGACCACCTTGTACAACAAAGGCGTTTTAAAGTAATTTGAACATTTTCAGTATTCGCCACTTTTAAGTCGTTCCACCTTTTTATGCTATATCCGAAAAACGTGTATATTTTTTGACATAAATCATAAAACTCTTTGATCATTGCCACATTACTACAAGCATCGTTTAAAACTAAATTTAAATTGTGAGCTGCACAGTGGATATAGTCCGCCGTTGATTCCTTTTCTTTGATCAATTTTTGTAGTCCTGAATAAATTCCGCTCATGTTCGCTGCTCCGTCATATCCCTGTCCGCGACACTTTCGTAAGTCAATATCCATTTCATCCATGTTTTCCAAAATTGATTTTTCTAGACCTTTTGAAGTTTGGTCTGTAATTTCTTTAAATCCTATAAACGATTCCAAAATTTTTATATGTTTGGTTTGGTTATTTTCATCAGTTTCAATTTTAACGTAAGTATCGGATTATTTGGCTTAATTGATCAATTTCGACACGTCTTGCGTAGTATCTGTAATTATGGAAAAGAAAGAAGCTTCCCTGATATTCCTTAAAATGTTTGATTTCAGTTGTGACGAAACTGTGTGAATTAGTTCATTTTGTATCTTTGGACTAAGGTATTTGTTTTTCCCTCTGTCATTGGATAAGTGTGACTGCAACACTGGATCATACTTAGCCAACAATTCCACAATGGACAAAAAATTTCCCTTTTGGATCGACTCTTTGTTTTCCCGATCCCCCGAAACGCCAAATCACAAACGGCCAAAGTCATTATAACATCTATAATTCTTGTTAAAATGTCTCTCCATTTTTTAACTTCATCGTTAAACTCGACTAAACTTTCAATGGTCGCACCTCGCTTCCAACTATCGTATGTACGGCAAGCCTGCAGGTGTACCATGGAAATTTCATGATCTTTAATTTTTTTAGAAATGCCTGCCAGTCGTCCACACCTTTGCACCACGAATCTTTGAAATTTTTATTACTTCTATCAGCAAAAAGCCAACAAGCTTCACAATAAGCAACATTTAATCGTGGCGAATAGCACAACCACATCCGTTCCATAGCATTGCCAGTTTTCGCAGTAACCGTGTAATATGAAGTAGAAAATGATCTTCCTTTGGGATCTTTTTTAAAATTTTCCTGGGATTTGCAAGGACCTATTTTTAAAATTTTTAATTTAAGTTCACTGTCAATTGCTGTATTTTTGTAAAAAGTCATATCGGACGAAAACGCATCACTTTCACGACTTTTTCTTTGCTCAACGTTTTCGATCGCAGTTAGACCTTTCACATGTTCCAACTCCACGTTACTAACACTTGCAGTTTCAGAAAAACTATCACTAGATGTAAGATATATATGAATAACAAGAATTACAAAAGATTTATTAAAGCCTCAAAGAATCGTACATGTCGCCATTTACATCACTTGTACTACTACGTGTCAACTCCGACCACTGATGCGCCGTGGAGCTTGCGCAGAACACTACATACGGCCATCCTGCACGCGGTATGTCCTCAGACCGCCTGAGTTATATTTTGTTATCTGAAAATAGGAAAAACAACATTGAACTTGTTTACAAAATAGCGGGTTGAGCAGTCAATTTTCAGTTTTTTCTCACACTACATACGCCGTGTGATCTCTGCCCACGTGTGACGCAGATAGTAAGCAGACACCCTCAGTCTCGCAAACTAGCGTCGCAGCCCACACGTCTCGTGGCCTACAATTCACTTCTTTGCCTACGTGTGACTCAGATAGTAAGCAGACACCTTCGGTCTCGCAAACTAACGTCCTAGACAACACGTCTCGTGGCCTTTTCAGTGGTGTTTATGTCTACGTGACAACTCTAATAAACAACAGGCGGTTCGGCCTCGAAGTTTATGGTCCACGTCATCACGTCTCATGACCTATCATACATACCAGTTTAGGGCTCAAACGTATCTAGCCTTACTTTGGCACTGCAATCCATGGTTTTATTTTGTCGACAGCTACAACTAGCCTCGACTTTCGACAGCCCTCTCTAAGGTCGTCAACTTCATAGCGGTCGTTGTACAGCGACCGTAGTACTCGAAAAGGTCCTTTAAACTTCGGCAGCAATTTCTTACTAGTTCCGGTGGCAGGTTCACTGGTAATCAACACCAAAACAAGATCTCCAGTATGATACCGATCTGCTTCACGTCTTGTTTTATCGTAACGTGCCTTTTGTTTACGTTGGTCTTCGGTTATGTGTTCTTTGATATGCTGACGAAGGTCGTCAATGTTTACTCGATCCAGATTTGTGCGGAGAGAATTTAGGAGTGCGGCCTCAGCCATTGGTTTCGGTTGATAGCCAAATAATGCTTGCACTGGAGTAGTATTTATGCCTTTGTTGAAGGAAGAGTTCAATGCACTTTGTATGTCTTTAACATGGGTGTCCCACAAATTGCTGGCACTTTCGACACTAGAAGTTGCGAGCATGTTGACAATGGTTTTGTTGTACCTTTCGCACTGTCCATTTGATCGCGGTGTTGCTACAGCATTCAATGTGTGTTTGATAGCGTAGGACTCGCAAAATATACGGAAAGTGCGAGAAGTAAACGCACTTCCACGATCACTTATAATGCGACTGGGAACGCCAAAAATACACATAATCTTCTGCAATGTTCGAGTTACGATGTTTGCTTTCGTTGATTTGACGGCTTCAATTATTGTGAATTTCGTGAATGCATCTACTACTACTAGTAAATATTTATTTCCGGATTTACTTGTCTCAAATGGACCAACATGATCCATGTGGAGGGTGTGAAAAGGAACAGAAATTTTGTCTATTGGGTGCAGTTTGCCTTGTTTTTTCCCAGCGCAATGTTTATAATAAGAACAATTTAAACAACTTCGTACATATTTTGTCACAAATCGTCTCATTTTCGCAAACCAATAATTCATAGTAATTCGTCGGATAGTGTGTTCAACCCCTAAATGTCCAGCTTTATCGTGACACAATTGTAGAATTTGAAATCGCGCCGCCTTAGGCACTACCCATAAATCAGTTCCGTTTTGTAACTGGCGGTATATTTTATTGTTTTTTAATTTATACTTGACGAAATACTGCCGCGTCTCGGAGTTTATTAATTTGCCTTCAAGAATCTTGCGGATTCGCACCAGCTGCTCGTCCTGAAGTTGAGCTGTCAAAATCCAATCACCCTCGGTAATGTCAATACTTTGAATGCGATCCATAGGATATCGACTAAGTGTATCCACGTGTGGCATGCGGGCCCCGGGTCGGTATTTAATGTCGAAAGAATAATCCTGTACGGTAAGCCACCACCGGGCAACGCGTGGAATCAGGTCCTTCTTGGAGAATGCAGTACGCAGAGCGTTGCAGTCTGTGACTACAGTGAATTGAAGACCCACTAAGTAAATGCGAAAATGCTGTAGCGCGTAGACAACGGCCATAGTTTCGAGTTCATAGCTATGGTATTGTCGTTGGTCTAGTGTTGTTTGTTTACTATAGTATCCCACAACGCGTTGCACACCTTGGTGTTCTTGGAAGAGAATACCTCCCACTCCGACCGAACAGGCGTCTGTGTGTAATTCAGTAGGCAACGAAGGGTCAAAGATTGCCAAGACCGGCCTTGACGTTAACATAGTCTTAACAGTCTCAAACGCGCACTGTTGCTCGGCCTTCCAATCCCATTTAATGTCTTTTCGTGTCAGTTTAGTCAAGGGTTCGACAACTTTAGCGTAATTTGCCAAAAATTTTCGGAAGTAACCGGCCAACCCTAAAAATTGTCGCACTTGCTTCACAGTTTTCGGTACTCTCATTCCTAGCACAGCTTCGACCTTCCGTTGGCCTGGCCGTACTCCGTCGGCACTTACTTCGCGACCGAGGTAATCTATTGTTTTCTGGAAAAACTTACACTTTGCCAAGTTTAGGGTTAAATTATGCTTACGGAAAACATCTAGGACCAATCTTAACCTACGTAATCCTTCTTCAATAGTGGTAGACGGTATTATGACGTCATCTATGTACGGGAACGCAATAGAGTTCTTTAATGGTCCCAACACATTATTCATTAGACGTTGGAATACCGAAACTGCATTTGTTAACCCATACGGCATTCGTAAGAACTCATAGTGAGCATCTGGAGTAACAAAGGCTGTCTTAGCAATCGAATTTTCGTCTACCGGTACTTGGTAGTATCCCGATGCAAGATCAAGAGCTGTGAAATACATGTTTCCTCCCAACCGATCCAGCTGGTCATCTATCAAAGGAAGAGGGTATCTATCTTTGATGGTGATGGCGTTCAATCGTCTGTAGTCAACACACATGCGATAATCACCGGTTTTCTTTTTGACTAACAAGATAGGGCTGGCATATGAGGACTCAGATTCGCGTATAATATCATTAGCCCGAAGTTCGTCAATTATACCACGTAATATGTTTTTCTCACTTTCGGGTAAACGGTATGGATTACGAGCGATAGGTTCATCCGTGACGCACCTAATGATCAGTTTGGCAGCATCGGTCTTACCTATGTCTGCCATACTTGTACAAATACGGTCATCGAACTCGGTTAACAATTCCTTGCACTTGTTTTGATAAGCGAGTGGCACGTCTGCAAACATTACCGTAAATGAGTCATCGGCTTGTACAGCTGCACATTCCCGAATTGTTTTTATTTCCGGTAATCGGCGAACATAAACTTGGTCCATGACCTTCACAAATATCACGTTCGGAGATGTAAGGAAGTCGCCGCCTACGATGCAGTCATACAACAGCTGGTCATCATTCATAACCAACACTCTCAAAAAAACACTGCATTCTTCCACTCGTAAGTTTACTTTAATGCTACCAGCAATTGATACACAATTTCCCGTAAAGCCGCGTAACACAAAATCGTCTTCAAGCTGTTTTGGCAATAGCCCTAACGTTTTGGCTACGCTTTTACGAATTATGGTATTGGTACTTCCCGTATCGATTAAACATTTGAATTTCTTGTCATTGAGAAAGACTGTTTTAACAAACGGGCTTACCGTTGCCTCATCAAGAGCGGCAATCTGATTTACGTCCGATTTGAATTTCGATTTATCACTTCGTTTAGCTTTTAAGGGACAATTTCGTTGCACGTGACCCAATCGTTTACAGAAAAAACACTCCAGTTTAGGTTTTGGACAGTCTACGGCGCGGTGGGGACCTTTACAGTTAAAACACACGATATCTAGTTTTCTGTCATATGAAGTCGACGCTGTTGGTTTCACTATTATGTTACTACCGACAGGTGTTATTTTCGATCTGATCTCCCCTGGCATCCGTCCCAATGTGCTTAGGTAAGCATACAGTTCTGCCGTGTCGGGGAATCGCGACGACCTTGCGGTTCTTGCTATGTTTTCATCTGGGATTCCACCAATCACTGCATCTACGAGGTATGCTTCCGGGATATTTAAGTTGGTTGCCTTCATCTTTTCCAGCTTGGTAAAACAGTACTCGCTTAAGTCTTGACCGGCGCGCGCTTCGTACAAAGCGGCATCTCGTAGTAGTTTCGCAAAAGGCAGGGGTTTGTGAAACTGCCTTACCAACATCACTTTCACGTCATTCCAGTTCGATCCCAATCGATTCTGCGCATCATACCAACGCCTCGCCATTCCTTTCAATCTACTGGCCACTAATTTAATAATGCACAAATCGTTCCAACCGTAACTTTCCGCTAATTCATCCACTCTTTGAACCCATACATCCACCGACTGGTCAGATTGCGGATCGAACATCGGTATTACGTTTTGGTCGCTGGAGTGATCATTGAAACTGGATCTACTTTCCATTGCCAGGAATCGTTTTTCTACCTTGCGCAAACGTTTTAATTCATTCCTCATTTCTTCATTTGACGAGGAACTGGAGGAACTCGATGAACTTGAACTAGAGCGGTCTCGTTTTCGACGCCGCGAACCCGACGACCGCACCCCGTCATGGCGTCGTGGTCGCTTGTCTTCCATAGCTAGCGTTTAAAGGTCTTTTGGCAGAGAATTCCGATTTTCTCTGGTTTCACATACACTCGAAGGGGCACCCGTGAATCTATCCCACTTCTGATATGTAAGATATATATGAATAACAAGAATTACAAAAGATTTATTAAAGCCTCAAAGAATCGTACATGTCGCCATTTACATCACTTGTACTA
Source organism: Limonius californicus (assembly GCA_014611495.1). Classification (NCBI taxonomy): domain Eukaryota; kingdom Metazoa; phylum Arthropoda; class Insecta; order Coleoptera; family Elateridae; genus Limonius; species Limonius californicus. Next base: position 33,311 of record JABXWE010003582.1, read on the forward strand.
CTACGTGTCAACTCCGACCACTGATGCGCCGTGGAGCTTGCGCAGAACACTACATAGATGTAGAAGCAGCAACATTAAAAAAACTACTTATTTTAGTTAATTTTGACCGCTTCTCTTCCTTTTCCTTAATTAATCTCCTTTTTTGAGCGCCGCTTAATGATTTGGATGGATTCATTTTGAATACGTTTAACGTAATAATTAATTCAATCCTACCACACCGGTAAAGAACGCGATACTGAACAAAGCATATTTTGCCTATTATTTTGCTGAATTCGTATCTGGGGTTACCTTTTATGTAGAATAGTTTGTTTTGTATAGCCCGTTATCAGCGCCGAGCACATAACTTAAGAATGTATAACCATTCGGTTTATAATTTATAGCTAGCTCGTAGACTTAACAGCTATAATTCAAATAAAGTGCGTTATTTCTAAAATTCTTACGCTCTAATATGTATGTATCTACTTTACATTGTTTTGACTATAAAACCAGTTTAGTAAATTGCTTGAGCACATTAGGCATTATATTATCATTATGTATTACCAACATTTAAAAATTTCGTACAATAAGACTGCAACTATTTTTCAATTTTTTAAATGTGTTTATGTTTCTGGTAGATACCTACTGTAATAATTGATCTGGGCCCCTAAAACGTTCGGGCCCCCCCGCGGTGCGGGGGTTGCGAGGGTGGTTGTTACGCCACTGACTATTTGTTGGGACCTCACATTGTAACAGATGTTCAGTAAACGAGGTATTCGCTTTAACGGACTTCAACTGTATATACCATGTGATCTAAAAAAGGAGTAGGTTGTGCTCGTCACTTTGCGGTTGGCACTTATGACGACCGATAAAGCATGCTCTTGACCAACAGCTAGATATCACAGGCAAATACCGTATATAAGTTATTAACGATATTTTAATAAATACTCCTATTCAATATTGTAGTAAGTTTAGTTTTAACAGCAAGGGAAATTCGCCGTACACGAAACAATATGATGGAACCCACTTTTACAACTATAGTCAAAACCGATCCACTGTTTGAATATTTAATGGAACAATAACCATTAGGAAATTGAAAGATTTATGAGAATAACACAAATCACAAAACGTTTTGGTGCGGTATCTTCCGTTTCGATTCGATGATTCATGTTTCAAATGCTTTTTGATTATGTTCAATTAAATTGCAGGTATGAACAATCGCTTCTATTAGAAAGCTGATAAATGTTGATATTTTTCATACAATTCATTACTCCTAGGTGTGTAATTAATTTCCAAGGAAATTTAAACACAGGTTAAAATAACAGCAAACCAAGAACTATAATCACCAAATTGTACAGAAATGGTCGTTATTAGTGACAGTTAATAGTGACAGCTGTCAAATTAACTAGCGGCAAGTTAGCAAACAGTAATACCAACTTTGAAATGCCTATCACCGCCTTACTCTAATTCATTTGTTTTTGATCTCATGGTATTTCTCCTTCCGTGAAAATTGTTTTTTAAATTGTTTGAGCAACTACAATCTGAACGTTTTGTAAAATACAATTTAAAAAAATTGTTATATAAAAGAAATAATGCTTTTCTTTACATTTTCCACTAAAGTAAATACAATTGATATATTTTCAATGAATTTTTACTTTTTGAGGATGGCAAGGGTTCCATAAAAATATGTAAAATCTTAAAAGGTTCCGTGAGTCGACCACGCTTGAAGATTGGTTTAATGGAAAATAACACAAAGCTGTTAAACTTCGATTCTTTATGTTGTATAGCAACTATTTAAACGCATACGTAATAATACTTACAGCCGGAATGACCTGCATATTTTTTCGAATTATATACATTTACTTCTCAGCAATTTATCCAGAAAAAAACTGTCTCTTTTTGATTTCTTAGCAGACTTGTTTTTTACACCACAAAAACTGGCTAGTCGGTCTGGTGAAAATTTCCAGCTCTACTGGTTTACCCTTTAGTGTCGGTGATAACCTTACAAGCCGGTACAGACCGATGATAAAATGTATATATTCACGGTGTTGCCTAATTATTATTTTTTCCATTGATGAGTTCTTTTCCATAAAAAGAGCAGCTTTGGCGACCTAGTTTAGGTGAATCTTAGGGAAGACTGGATGTGGGTGAACAGACCCAAATTTTTGTGTTGTCGGTTACATCGATTGTTGCGTCACAACAAACAACAAACGTCACGGCCAACTGAGAGCTAAAAGGCATCCAGCAACGGTGTAATAAGTTCACGACGAGACAAACCGTTGCTTCTGAATGTGACAGGTTGACCTAAAGCTACCTGGTAGCGTTTACCTGCCTGTCCTCTTTTAAAAGCCTTTAAAACACCATAAATTGCAAACACCTCTTCGCATCCCACGAAAAATCCTACTCTACCACTACGTACGCATACATTTTTACTGCTAACACTAATTAGCGCTATTAAAAAACCAGGAAACGACTATGACAAAGACAACACGCCCTAGTTTCGAAATTTTACAAATTCTTAACGCCGCTCCTTTCCGTCCCTGTTGGGCTTTCACGGCCCGCAGGAAGCCACTGTCGGGGGGCCACGACCGCAAACAACACAACCACGAAAAAATCTTATTGCAGAAAAGCCATGGAGGAAAAACTTACTGTTGATTTTTGCAGGTGAAGAAAACGACAAATGCGGGAAGTTCCAAGTCACGCCGACCCTAAACCATCCTGGCGGTGGTCGCAGTGCTCATCAAGCAACGTTGTTAAAGTTGCACTAATCACAAGTTCGCTGGGGCACAAAAATTTGTTTATACTTTCCACACTCACGAAAAGTGTACACTGACAGATTTTGACAATTTCGACGTACAAATCGCGATGTCGGATGCGCGAACTGCGTCAGACGAAACACACACGACGAGAGCACGAAGTCGGCAAGTTGTCTGATCATAGAGGGGATAATATAAATACATATATTGATTCTGTTAAGTTGGTTGCCTACCTTACACTCTGCGAAAAGAGGGAGACTAAAAGTATGAGTCACCATCTGACGTTAATTCTAGAAGTTCCCGCACAGCTGCTCTTTACTTTTTAGATGAGTTACCGTTATTGCACCTTGCGCTTTGTAATAAATCTTTTTCAGTTGCCAGATAGATTTACCGATTTGAATCCCTAGATTTTAAGAGATTAGAAAATATTATTAAATGCTGAATTACGTTTATATATATACAGGGTATTTCGGAATTGCACGGCACTATTTTAGGGATGTGTTCTTCAGCACGATATAAACAAAAAAGTTCATACAAACCTATGGCTCAAATTATTATATTACCGAGATATCAAAAGATGAATAGCTAAAAGTCCGAAGTTAATCAAGTTGTCACCAATCGCATATCGTTTAATATTTTAACAGTCGATTAAACATGTCATGAAATCTGTTGATTAGTATTAAGTAATCTGTTTTACTAGTTCATGCTCGTTTTCGTCTGAGTTAATAGTACTTTGACGACTTTTCAATTTGTTATTGTCATGGGAGACACCACAAATTTGTTCAGTTTTGCAGAACAAACAGACATGCTTTTAATTTACGGCGAGGTACGTAAAAATGGCGCTGCTGCTGTTCGAAGATACCACGAAACATTTCCCACTAGAGGGATACCAAACCGTAAAACGTTTGAAGCCATTGAAAGACGTCTTAGGGACACTGGCACGCTAAAGCCTGAACGAATAAACGCTGGTCTGCAAAGATTTTGACGAACTGCAAACGTTGAAGAAGGAATACTCGATGCTGTTCACTTATCTCCTAGTACTAGCACCAGAAGATTGTCACTTCGTTTCAATGTATCATGTACAAGCGTATGGTGAACATTGCGTGAGCAACAATTGTATCCATTAAACGTTAAGCCCGTGCAAGATCTGTTACCACAAGATTATAATAAGCGCAGAAATTTCTGCCAATGGTTAATTCGACAATGCACCTAACTTCGTGAGCTGCCTGCTGGTTACCGATGAATCATGTTTTACAAGAAATGGTATTACTAATTTTCGAAACACCCACACTTGGAACGAAGAAAACCCCCATACGACTGCTAGTATGCATTGCCAACATATCTTTTCATTAAATGTCTGGTGTGGTCTTCTTGGTGACAGTCTCATCGGCCCTTTCTTTTTACCAACAAGGCTTTCAGGGATATCTTACTTGCATTTTTTGCAAAATGATCTGTATGATCTTCTACAAGACATTCCGATTGCCAATAGGCAGGGGATGTGGTTTATGCATGACGGTGCCCCTGCTCACTTTTCTCATATTGTCACTGATTATTTGATCATAACATATAGCAATCGATGGGTGGGTCGAAACGGACCTGTTAAATGGCCACCACGATCTCCTGATCTAACGCCATTAGATTATTTTTTGTGGGGCTGACGTGGATGAAGTCTATGGTATATTCTACGTCTATTGGCACACAAGAAGAGCTAAGGAATCGCATCGTGGAAGCAGCAGCAACTATCAGGGGTCGTCCTGATGTTATAAGGAGTGCCAGAGAAGCATGGATTCGTCGTGATAAATGCTACATTCGACAAAATGGAGACCACGTTGAACAGTTACTCTTAATGTTTTATTTTTAAATAAATATCTTTAACATTCCAAATCACGGTAATAAATTAATTTGAGCCATATGTTTGTATGAACTTTTTTGTTTATTTCGTGGTGGAGAACACATCCACAAAATAGTGCCGTGCAATTCCGAAACACCCTGTTTATATATACAGCGTGGTCGTAAAATGTCCTCCTCCCCTACTAACTTTTGAACGACTTGATATTTCTTCACAAAATTTTGTGTGCTTTAATGGGAGGCTAAATACTACTTCTTAGACTATATTTAAATTTTAAAACTTTCAAAATGGCGGCTAGGCGCAATCTTGAAATATTTTTTTAAATGGCAATGGGGGTCGAGTGACACCTCATTCGAAAACTATTTTATTCTGCGTCTGATCCTGAGTTTCATAAAAAAAATATTGATCCAGAAAAAATGACAGATGATTGAAAATACGTATATGGAAAAAACTAAGAATTAAAGCAAAAAAGGTATGCTTTCGAAATGTTCACCACTGAAGAATAAAGAAAAGGAAGAAGATTCTAAAACACAACAAAACTTATTTTATACAACAAAAACTGTAATACTATTTTAATAAATGTTCAAAGTGTGCTCCTTGAACTTCTTGGCGATACAAAAACCTATATAATATTTCTTCCTGAACTTTCTGGAAAGTTTCAACTCTGATATTTGCACAAGCCTCTGTTATTTTATGTCGTAAATCCAAAGGGGAATCGGGTTCTGTTTGAAAAACTTTCGATTTAAGATACCCCACAAAGAAAGTCCAACGGAATCAGGTCAGGGGATCGCGGAGGCCATTCTGTTGGACCATGACGGCCAATCCATCGTTGAGGATACTCTGCATCGAGATAATTGCGAACTTGTCTGTTAAAATGCGGAGGAGCGCCATCTTGCTGGAATATGGTATCCATGTCAAATTAGTTTGGATTATTTTCAGCAATCTCAACTATTAACGGATGGATGAGGTTTTCCAGCATATTCAAGTACAATTTCCCAGTAGGGTTTCCGTTGATAAATAGGGGACCTAGAACCCAAGACATAGAGCAAAGAATACAAGCCTACTACAAATATAAAAATATAATGAAAGAAAAAACATAAGCAGGGCCACCAAAATGGGGGTATACAAAGCAGCAATTAGACCAGGAGTTACGTACGGAATGGAAGCGATGACTGTAACAATGACGGAACAGGAAAAATTAAGAATTTTTGAAAGGCAAATATTAGCAAAAATTTTTGGAGGAATGAATATAGCGGAAGGAATATTTCGAAGATTAATGAATGCGGAGATAAGAACAATAATGTGTGGAAATTACATCGTTAAAATAATAAAGGTACAAGCGCTGGTGTGGACATCTAAAAAGAATGGGAAACGACAAAGAGGTGAAAAAAGTTACAATGTGGAGGCCTAACACGGCAAGACCAAATGGAAGACCAAAGTGTAGGTGGGAGGATCAGGTAATCAAAGACATAGTAAACCTGGGAATTCAAAAATGGAGGGAGAAGATACAGAACCGGAACACCTGGAGGAAGATAACACAAGAAGCTAAGACAAGCAATAAGTTAGACTAGACGAAGAAGTGAAGAACGTGAAGTAACTCACCAGAGTAAATGAGTTTTTAGAGTTCAAAATGAGCGACTGCAATCCCAAATGGGATATAGCCAGTCATATTGTATATGTATATATGTACAGGGAATTTTTCTTTTTAGTATACATTGCCTATGTATATTTTTAAAGAAACGCGTCAATTTCGCCTATTGTGTATGCAACCAACTATACCGACAACTAAAAATCAGAAACAAACGTCACTATAGTTGTGAATTATTTGAGTATGAAGGTTATGTTGATGCAGTGTTTATATTAAATAAGTATTTTACCTTGTAGGTATATAGGACGCAGATGATGACTTATTTATCAAATATAAAAATCGACAGGATGTTTCCGTAAGGTCCTTGCACATTATATTTCTTTTGTACA
>JABXWE010003585.1:0-16980 GCA_014611495.1 Limonius californicus
ACTTCTGTAGGAAGAGATCTACGTGTATTGAAGCACCTTTGTTTGAACTAGAAGGGTATGCTATAGAGAACGTAGAGGTTTTTAAATATCTTGGAATTTTGCTAGACCACAAAATGACTTGGAAACCTCACATTGACAATCTTGTTACAATATGTAGAAATACTCTGAACCTAATTAAAGTCCTATCTCACACGAAATGGGGAGCTGACAGGAAAATTCTTTTATTAATCCACAAAAGCTTGGTGCTTTCAAAAATCGATTACGGGTGTGTAGCATATTCCTTTGCCAAACCCAGCCGTCTAACTCCTCTAGATGCTGTGCACCACTGCGGAATTCGATATGCAACAGGAGCTTTCTTCACCTGTCCTAAAGAAAGTCTATATGCTGACTCAGGCCTTGAATCAATGACGTTGAGAAGAAAGAGAATCATAGCTTCATACCGAATTAGTCTATACACAAAACCCAAACATAGAATATCGTCGCTGTTCAAGAGGAATTCTTTCTCTGATCGTTATGAAGAGAACAGCACCAGACACAAATCATCAGCTTTTAGGTCGCTCAGCATTCTTAGAGAACTAAACGCTCCCGAGAGTACATTACACTTACCAGAAGAAAACACTATCCAACCGTGGCTTGAGTGCACACCTGATATTAGGTATGATATGCTAAAAATAAACAAGAGAGAAGTAAATGTATCTGCAATTAAACAACACTATATAAACCTGATAAAAGAGTATGATACTTACCAGTTAGTGTTCACCGATGGATCAAAATCAGACCATGGCACGGGTTATGCAGTTGTATATCAAGATTCGATACTAAAGCGAACACTTCCCACCCACGTCAGTGTATACACTTGTAAAGCATTCGCCATACATATGGCACTAAAAGTTTGTCTCGAAGCCGAATATTCTGCGTTTGTTATATGTACCGACTCTCTAGCTGTTTTGGGCGCTATGGAAAAAACATTTACTCGAGACCCTACAATACAGAATATAAAACTATTGTATAGTTCAATCACTCGCTCAGGAAGAATAGTATCTTTTGTATGGATTCCTAGCCACGTCGCCATGGTAGGCAACGAGAAAGCAGACAATGCCGCAAAAGAAGCTGCTGGTAGTAGTAGAAGATTATTGTACTGCTAAAGATCTAAAGCTATACTGTAAAAATCAATTTCAATTGGAACACCAAACACGATGGGACCAATGTAACACCTACCCGAAACAGTTTGTTCCTAAAATTGGCAGCTTCACTTACCCTAATGAACTTTCTAGGAAAGAACAGGTGGTTTTAATGAGAATACGTACTGGTCACACCCGTTTAATGAAAGAGTACCTATTGGCAGGTGAAGATCAGCCCCTTTGTACAGCATGTAATGCTCCATTGACAGTAAACCATATTCTAAAAGAATGCAATAGACTTAGGACACCAACAACAGACGGAGAACACTTGGAAAATGTTGATAATAGAATTATACTAAATTTTCTACACCAGACTGGGTTTTACAATTTGATCTAGGGCTGCCATACATGGAAATGAGAAAATAAATGATAAGATTAGCGGCTAATAGCCACAGTAGCTGATGCCGCAGAACATATAAGCCAAGCCAAGCCAAAGAATTCAATTTTAATGTTAATGATGATAATGCTATTTTTATAACATTGCCTTACGTACCATCAATGTCCGAACAAATACAGAAAGAACTTAATAAATTTAATATCAAAATCGCATATAAAAACCATAATACAACTGGTAAAAAATTCTTTAATAACTTAAAAGATAAAACTGAATTAAATATGCAATCTCAATTAGTATATCAGCTATCCTGTAATGATTGTAGTGCCGTTTACATTGGTCAAACTAAACAACTTTTAAAAAATCGTATAAATCAACATAAATTGTCTGTTAAAAACTATATATCATCTCCAACTCATAATAATACTGCCCTCACTGATCATGCATATTAAAATCTACATCAATTTAATTTCCATACGCCAAAAATACTACACAAAGAAACATTCCTGAAAAAGAGACTTTGTTTAGAAATGATTGAAATCCAGAAAAGTCCTAATTCTATAAATTATAGGAGTGACATTGAAAACCTTAGTTCCATTTATCACAATTTAATTAAAGAACATTAATATTCTAAATCTTCTAAATGGTGATTTTATAATTTTCCCCATAATGTTAAAGTATATTAATAATTGTATTTAAATTATGATCTAAACTACTCAGCGTTTACTTTTATTTTCATAATTCTTTCTGATTACCCCCATATGTACTTATTGAAATTATTCCTTTATGTTTTCACTGCGCATGTTAGATTACCTTCAAACTGGTTTTGATAATTTATCTATTAAGGTAGGCGCATACTATTCGCATCGCACGGAACGGACGGATCGCATTTTTGGTTGCTATCATATGTAATACTATTGAGTATCGCATATTATCCGCATCGGAAGGATCGCATAAACGGAATTGCGGAATCACATTGTCGAAACACCATCAACAAATCCGTGAGCTGCGGTGTGTGTTGATGACGTCAGTTGTTGCAAAACGTAAAGCACTGCAAGTTTGACTAAAATGTTGGTACAGTTTATAAGCAGTTGAATATCTGAGTAATTAAAACACTAGATTAATAAGTTAGTAACAATGAAAGCAAAAATGGATGATGCTACCCTAATTACTGTGATACAACATTATGAATAATTGTACAATTTAAAACATCCGCAATATTCTGTTTTGCAAATAAGGCAAAATATATGGAAGAAATTGCAAAAATAATGAAGCTGTCAGGCAAAAATTAAATAAAAACTTTAAGTATTGTTTCTCTAAGTACCGAGTTGCGTTTGAAATGCGTTTAGACACTCTGTAATGTTTGCTTTAGTTTTAAATTCAGCAACAGCATATTTAGCGACGGAAAAACGCGTTTTACTTTTTCTGGGCTTTTCTTCTTTTTCTTCTTCTTCGAGCAAAGCTGCCCAAAACAATCCTTCTGAATTCATTTCGTTTTTAGGTGACAATTGCGGCTGTAATAACGGGACTGCGTATATAGTAAGCGTTACAACAAAATAAAATCCGTTCTGCCTCCACGTTTTGCAAATAGTATGCGATGTAACCAAATAAAATGCGATCCGTCCGTTCCGTCCGTTCCGTCCGTTCCGTCCGTTCCGTGTGATGCGAATAGTATGCGCCTACCTTTAGTCCGCACACTCCCAACATGTCTTATGACTTTATTTATGAAAACCTTTTAAACAATTACAAATTTTAGTTTGTTGTTATGGTTTATTTATTGACACTAATTACCATTCTTTGGTTTAATAATTTTTAATATGTTCAACTTCAAATGCTATTTTTGGTAAGTTATATACGCTCGTTAATTTATTGATCTCATTTTTTGTAATATTCCAGTCCCTGAAGAAGCTAAAAAATTTTAGCGAAACGTAAGCGTACTCATGTTTTAATATTGGAATTTTTCCTGATGTTCTAACTTATTAAAACTGAAAGAATTTTATTAAATGGCCGCATAACTTCTCCAAAACTGTGTTCTTGTGAATAATAGCTGTCATTCTACACTCGTAGAAGAATATACCATTATTTTTAAGCTCAAATGAAGATAAAGTAAACTTGACGTACAGCGTAGCTCTTATAGTTACTTAATAATTGCTGTATCACTTTTATCTTTTGTGTAGAAACCCTGATTTAGGTCCTTAACATAATAAAACCCCAAACATTTTAATAATAATTAGTGTATATATTTAATTGTGAATATTCATGTCAAGAAACAGATCCAGATTACCCCATGATACAAACATTTTAAGACCATCTAGACCATTATTTTTAACAAATCAAGTAATCAATAATCAAGACAAGCAAAACATGGCAAGACATATAATAATTCCTGCTGGTTTCAGTATTACCCTTTTAAATGAGATACCCATTTACGACGGCAATCCAGCAACCCTGTCGAAATTTGTAAGATCTACAGAAATAATTACAGATCAATTTTGTACCGCGGACCCCAACAATTAAGTAAATAAACTAATAATATCATCAGTTAGGAATAAGCTAAGAAGTCGTGCTTAACAAGTAATTATTGTTTACCATTACGATACCTAGGTTGATCTTAAAAGTGTTCTTATTGATAATTTCGGAGACCAAAGATTCGAACTAAATCTTTTAGTAGACCTAAAAATATTAAAACAAATGAGAGATCATCTAATCCTTTTTTTTTTTTTAGCAAAATAAGGCCTAATTTGGCAATTTTTAACTAAACATTTCGTTAGGAAACGATGCACAAGATATTAAAGAATATAAATTACTCCCTAATAACAACTTAGCTTTACGAACATTTATAAGTGGACTGATCTAAAATTTGGGGAGATTTATAACAGGCCGCAACCTAGATTCACTACAAAAGGCACTACAAATGGTGAAGAAAGAATTAGACATTAGATATTCTCAAAGTCAAAACACTAAACAATTCACAAATTTCAATTAAAAATCAAATAAGCCCATGTCAGTTGGTTACAAACCAAATTATAAAACACCTACACCTATTCAAGAGGCATATACACCAAAATCGAATAATTGTGTACCCTAGAGTCCTAGACGAATAGTCCTGTTAGATCACAAAATCAAAACTTTTAGAGAACCATCTCCTCAACATAACGCACAATTTGAAACCAATAGTCGGATGAGATTCCCTGCTATTTAGTACTATAATTCTAGAAACTTTCGAAATACAACTCAGAATGCTTCTGCACCCACACGAAATTTTAAACCTACAATAGATCATAATAATCAGTTGTTAATATTAAAACAATATTTAATAAAAACTGACCAACTGATTTATCAACTATTCCCTACTATAAATTTTAAAAGAACTAAAGAAGGACTAACAGACGGAATTGATAGTATATTTAAATTCCTCACGGGAAATTTAGATGCTTCCGATGGATACGACGAAATAATAACTAAATTAGCATACTTGTTTAATTTATTAATATTGTAATTGCCAATTGCAGGTTATAACAGAGTATAGAACAAAAATTGCATTCCACTCCCAGTAGTGATTGTTAACGTGTTACATATCGCAGTGATACGGGACCTACGGGTTTACTTCTTATCCAAGGTTTTGTCTTGCACAGGTGTCTGAATACATTTCGACTCTTTTTACTTGCGATGGCAAATCAGTTAATTGTGTGAGGAAGCAAGTCACAATCTGATTACCACCTCGACCGCCTTCCGCTTCATTTTAGATAAAACATTTCTTAAATCACGAACAGGCAAATTGTACACCCACAATTCTATTTTATAGAGTGCAATTAATGAGTTCACGTATGGAGTCGAAGGACATTGTCGGAAACCAAACGTATAGCATTACTCTCTTTAGTAATGCTCATCTATATCCTCTTGTATATCTTTTTTCCCTTCATTTCTTCTACAACTTTGAATTTTGTGTGCAGGACATCACATTTATGCCAGATGTCACCTTTAGGTTGTTTAAATGTCGATTTCAGTTTATGGAAGTCTTCTTCGTAGATCTTCTGTTATACTTTTGTTTCACGTCCATGGCAATACAGCTGATACACGATTGGCAATGTCAGGTATGGAGATAAGTACTTTTTCTCATTAGTGCTTCGGGTATAATGTGACTTATAAGCTGGAAAAGACTTAATATGGTATATTGCATCTTTTCTTACATGCGAAGGATGTTTTCTAACCTGCTCACAGCGACGTGTTTTATTTTTGTATGATATTCCTGATGCAAACTTGTTGGAATTTGAAATGGCTGATATGACAACCATTTGAGTCTCATCTAAAGTTTTCACAAAACAACCTCGACATACTTTCAGTCTTGGTTTTTTGTCAAGTTCCTTTTTGGCTATAAATATGTGAACGTCACTATCACTACCATCAGATTCAGCACTTGGTTCCTAATTTTAATCTCGTACACTATCGTTCTCGTATTCCAAATCATCATAGTTACATCAGTGGCAAAGGTGCTAACATGGGAACAAAAGAAAAAAATAATGAGCATTAAAAACAAGCTTAAAGGGAAATACATACACAACAAGTAAAGAAATGGAAATACAAAAAAAGATTAAGGAACTGGCTAAACAAGAAAGTAACACTGACAGTAAAACAAAAATTGCGCACAAAAAATTAACTACCAACGAATAAATATAAGAATGGAATGAAGAAGATAGCATTGTTTTCAAACAACTGTCTGTTCCAAAAAAACTAGAAACTCTGTCCCAAGAAAACCAATTAATAATGACGACACAAGCGAAAGAAAAGGAAACTGAAACTGATACTTAAAAGCAGGAAAATATTTTAATAACAACAAACAAAAATAAAAATTGCTGCATGGAATATAACAACACTATTGCAACCTGGAAAAATGATTGAAATCGCTCGCATAGTAGAGAAATGCAGTATTGACGTCATCGCGCTGCTAGAAATATGATAGGCCGGAAAAGGAGAGATAGACAGAATGGACTATGTTATATTGTGGAGTGATGGGGGAAAGAGAAGCAGAAATGGAATACGATTCATTGTGTCGAAAAAACCAATTAATAACATATTGAAATTTGATGTTGCAAATGATAGAGTTTCAAAAATTAGAATAGAAGGAAAGCTATAAAATACTATATTATATGTGTGTATGCACCAAACAGAAATAGATGACAATGACAAAAAGGAAAAGTTTTACGAAGAATTACTAAATGAACGTGATAAACACCAAAATACGATACACTAATAATATTAGGAGATATAAATGCACAGATTGGAAAACAAGAGCGCATAAAAGCGATATCCGGAAAAGCATGAAGAAACCAATGACAACGAAAACAGAATATGCAACGTGGCAGCAGTAATGAATCTCTTCGGAGCGAGCACAAAATTTCCACATCCACGCAGACAAAAAATAACATGGAACCACCCAAAATAACAAACAATCAAATTGGTCATACATTAATATCAAAAAATAGAAGTAGAAACATACACAACATAAAGTCATTCAGAGGAGCAAACGCACACCGACCACAGTTTACTAATTTTAGAGGAGTCTACAGAGAGAAAAAACATAAGCAAAATGAAAAGGAAATGGAATGTAATAAAGACGTCAATGTACAAAACAATTAGAAGAAGGTATAACGCAGACACTTCCTAAACATCAAACTATCAATGAGACAAATAGCAGTGAAGACCAATGGAGCAAAATAAAAGGAAGATTTTAATAACAGCAGAAGGATTTGTGGGATGCAAAAAGTATGATAGGAGTAAAGAATGGTTCGACCAAGAATACAAACAAGTCATCGCCTTAAAAAACAAAAAAATGATAAAATGGTTACAATCAAGAACGGAAGGAGATAAATAAGAGTATAAAGCAGCAAAAATCATAACAACAAACATATGTAAGCAGAAGAAAAGGGAATGGAACGAAAACAAAAAAAATACATCCAAGAAGAGAATAGAAACAGGAACAGGAAAATAAGACAAGAAAAGAAGAACTTTGCGATAAAAGCAAGAGGATATAAAGAAGAAGAAGGAAAGTCAAGATATGAAATAACATTGATACAGAATATATGGAAAAATTACTATGGAAAACTGTTCAGCAACCAAACAAAAACTACAAGAAAAGTTACATGAACTAATCTGTACGATATGGAGAGAAGAGAGCATGCTGTGGGAATGGAAAAAAGGCGTAATATTCACAATTTATAGAAGAGGACACATAGAAGAATGCACAAATGACAGTGGAATAATGATGCTAAATGCAGCCTACAATGTATTAATAAAAGTAATTAATAACAAACTGCAAGAATACACTGAGGCTATAATTGGAGATTATCAAGAAGGCTTTCGACAGGGAAGATCAACTACAGACGCCATACATATAATGCAGTTAATATTAGAAAAAACATGTTATGTTCGTTTGATTTTGCCGCTTCATTTGTATTAAAGTTCTATTTTAATTGCGGTTCTTAAGTCCAATTTTCATTATTTTCAAAGATTAAATTTATGGGAGGCCACTTTCGAAACTTAATCGAACGCTTGTCAAGCATGTTTAGTCTGTTTAGCGCCGGCCGAAAACAATTCTTAGAACCCCTTTTGTCTGCAGAATGGCCTTAGAAGTGTTATGTTTCTCAGAAATCGCACGTGTAAGAATTTGTTCTAGAACGCTTGCACCATATTTCGCAATATGATGAAATATTTCTGCTGCTGCTTATTGAGATTCGCGTTTCGTTCTTTCTTCAGTCGGATTTAACATCTTCGTTCGACCCGGTTGCGGCGATGCAGCGCCGAAATCAAGTACTGCAAGGGCGGTTTGGGTTTTCGATGGTTGTCCATCGCCTGAATTTTCGTATCGCTGTTATCACCGTGGGGTGAACAGAACGATCGACAAGTGTCGGATTCAAGAAGCACGCTGGATTTAACCCTTAGAAGGCAATTCATTGCGAATTTACTGATCGCCTTCGGCGGATTAATATCGAACCCCTTTCCTGTCCCTCTGGATGTGCTGCTGCTGCGACAAACGTTTCGAAATTTCCCGTTTTCCCGAAGAACGTCTTTGCGATTGCTGGTGCAATCGTGACGCCTGCCTTCAGTGGCGTGCCTGCAATTTTTGTCTGCCTCTTCAGGACCTCACAACACCTCAAATTGTGCCTCTCTCTCTACTCCCTACCGAAGAAAATCAAGGTAAAACAAATTGTTAATTGTGTTGTGAAATCTTGTTTCGGGTTTCATTTTCAAGTTTCAAGTGCTGAACCTTTCTTCTTGATGTGACGTAAAGCGACCTTCAGTCACCAGTTGTCATTTTTTCACTGTTAACTGTAAAGTGCAATTAGAAATTACAATTTTTGTAAACTCAGACGTCACTGGCTGCGTAGATCTGTTCTAGTACAGTAAATATCGCAAGCCATTGGCGACGAGCCTCGGTTCGATCGTTCCAACTAACTACCCTTGTATTAAACCATAAATATTATCATTTTCGATGTAATCTTTATTTTTGTATCTTTGTGTCGCCTATTTCAAACAGTACAATTATATAAGTCTTAAAAATTTACCAATCTTTTGTTTTTGTGTATTTTTATTGTATTTATCATTTTTTTTTCTTTAAGAATCGTGGAGTTGCCAAAGGCAACTCCAAGATTCCCGTTCCACCCAGCTTATTCCGGCTCAGCACATTTCGTGCTATTCACAGGTCTAACATGCCCCACCCTTGAAAAACCCCATATCCCAACTACAAGTAAGACACCACAAACACCCTGGGAAAGTGCAGTGCTCAGGATTCGAACCTGAGCGACTTTGGTAGAAAGTCCGAAGCCAAGCGCTGCGGCCATTACTCTACCGCGGTCCCCTTTTATTGTATTGTGTGCATGAACTTTGCAAGCTTTGCATACAGGAGGAGGCACAATAAAGGTGAGTCCGATTCCCGTAAGCCGCCGGCTTCTCGGCCTTCCGCGAAAACTGGTAATCTGCTGTGATTTGGGATAATTTTGACCTACCCTGTACATATCTAGGTACGATTTCCTTCCCGTAAGCGGTTTCCGTGAACCACCCCTACTCCTCTGAGCTAAGCCGAAGGCCCTTTTTCCATCTTTCCTGTATGGGTCGACGAAAAAACTCGTTTGACCCGTAACAAACAAACCAATACAACATAACACTCCACATCATATTAAATTTATAGACTTTAAACAAGCGTTTGACAAGGTGATAAGAGTCAATATAATAAAATAATTAACACAAATGGGAATCCCACAAAAGATAGTAAACCCTGTTGAGATAGCACTAAAAGATAGTGAAAATTGGCAATGAAACAACAGACACCTTTAACGTAAAGTCAGACAAGGAGATATGTTATCACTTATCAGCAACGTTATTCAACGAAGCATTCGAGAGTTCAGTTAGGAAAGCAAACCTGGAAGGCGCTGTAAATGTTAAAAATGTTCAAATTATTGCTTATGCTGATGACGCGACAATTACAAGTAGAACAAAAGATTGTTTAATAGAAGCTTTTACGAGATTGGAAAAAGGTAAAACAATGGGAATGAAACTTAACCAAGAAAAAACCAAATATTTAGAATATAGCAACAATACCATTAATGAATAGCTGAAAATAAAACATTATAAATATGAAACGGCACAGAAACTTAAATACCTAGGCACAATAACATATGCATAACAAAAAAATATTTGAAATAGTTAAGTACATTAAATAACAAAGAATAAAATGGTAATAATGATAATGCAGATAAAAAAAGAACGATAAGAATTATGACAGAATGGACACCAACAAGTGAAAAAAGAGAGGTAGACCCAGAACAAGGTGGCTTAATGATGTAAAAGATGATTTAAAGCAGATAGGAACAAGTAAATTGAAAGAGAAATGCAACAATATGAAAGAATGGGCAAAATTGCTAAAGGAGTCATGGCCAACAAGATGTTACTGGGATAAAACAAGAAGGAAATATGGGATCTAATCCATCCCGAAATAAAGGATTATGGAAGCTTATGATAATAAACAGTCATAACTGCTTGCGGTGATTTTATAATTTGTTTATTTATCAGTTTACATCATTTGTCGTTGTAATTTACGCATTACAACCTTCTATTATTTCTAAAACCAATGACATTCATTATTGCTTGACTCTGAGAGCAATTTCAATTATTCTTGTATGTATACAGCTTAGTACTCCGTATAAATTTAGAAATTTCTTCTTCGAAGATTCTTCGATCCTTTCAAGTATATTTACCTGGTTTATATTTAATTTTTTGCGGATAGATTGAACAACATTCTTTATGCAATGTATTTCAACAGAATCCAAATTCTAGCTGGTTAACCGCTCAGAACAGGATTTACTTGGAATACTGAATAATTTATCGTTTAATCGCATAAATCGACTAATTGTAACTGTTCATTAACCGAATATGGATTAGTTCGTTTTTCGGATACTGATTTTCTACACGTTGATTGTAAGACCGTAAACCGGGTCGTGATTATAGAATTATTCAACTAATCTTAATTCTAAGAATTGTATACTATGCCCAAAGGGTAAAATGATTGAACGAATGGTATTTTTGGATTGATCTTCTTATTTTTTGTAAGCACTTGCATTTAGCAACAGAGCTGATTTTCTAAACGTTGTGGTTAAAATGCTAGCCGCCTTATCTAATAAATCTACGTTTATGGTTATTGTCTTCCGAGAACTGGGATTCGTTGCAGAAGGGTACTGTTAGGTAGAATTCACGTACTCGGGATAAGAGAACAACAATATGTGTGTTGATTAATTGTTGAATGCAATGAAGTGGCGTTTACCTATATATTTGCTACCTATAAGGTGATGTAGCTGAGCTTCTGATATGTGCTGCAGTAGTATTTGTATAAAGATGTAGATAATGTTTACTTTTATGATGCAGTTTTGTCAGTAATTATAATTACCGTGTTTGGCGATTAAGGACTTGCGATCTCGCCGATAATCCTGGAGGTTATTAAATCCGCGTAGGACCCGTTGTAAGCGGCGTAATGCTTGGAGGGCTGGTGATTCGTTGTTATCACCGAGCGTGGTAGCTAGTAATTTCTGCATTGCACTTTGCAGAATGACCTGTGAAGAACCTGTCTCTCATTCTTTTCTTTGTGGTGCACATACGGCGACTGACGGAGTTGGTTTGGTGATCACAATGACACGCTTACGCTCATTGCCCGGTAGTAATATTCGGTTACTCCCGTATCCGTTACAGATGGAGTGAATCAGACAATACCTACTAAAGACGGCCCTGTCAAGGTCACCCCACCCCGAACTAGATCTACCAAGGACGGTCCTATCGCGATGCTACAGGTGAGCTAGACACCCAAGTAGAAATGTCCGAAGCTTGAATATCCCGAGCTTCCGAAAATTTAGCCTTGATGAGTACACAAACCCAATTTTTATACCCTC
Source organism: Limonius californicus (assembly GCA_014611495.1). Lineage (NCBI taxonomy): Eukaryota > Metazoa > Arthropoda > Insecta > Coleoptera > Elateridae > Limonius > Limonius californicus. The sequence continues at coordinate 11,949 of JABXWE010003585.1, forward strand.
TAGGTAAATGTTGAATTATTTCCAACCGGTAGTTGGTAAAATTTCCCACAGCCAGTCCCTGCAAAAAATCGCCCTTCCTACGCGATTTTGAATTCTTCCTCTTCTTTCTTTCTAATATGGATAACCCTATTTTGATAGGCTACTGCCTGTTTTAAACCTTCTTATGCCTCTTCGGATGTAGATGTCCAACATTCCTTCCAGCATGTAAATTCATTTTAATGGAATCGATTCTTTGGAAAATTAAGAATCGATCCTTGAACATTTTCAATTTTTAACAGTACTATTAACTATGTATCCCTTTACTCCAAGCACTTAATTGAAAATTACGACATGTTTAGAAGGTCATCGATATTCATGATAAGTCGAACTTTTATAAAAGCTAAGTCATTTGAAAATCGGCTTAATTAACTGATTCTGAACAATTGTTTGATTGGATTTTTATATTAAAAATATGATTTTTAAGACAAAAGTATAAACATGTACCTAGAGTAATTTTCAAACTACATTACATCATTCACCACTAATTAACATACTGCGACGAAAAAAAGGGATTTTAATTCAGTGAGTATTGTCTTCAAATACAATTTAAACACATTCATGGTTAGTTTACCTACAAGAAGACAAATTATTGCTCTCCATAAGGACGAAACAATGATATAATAAACCACCGGAAGTGTATGTAAGTATGAAACCGCAAATACTTCAATCAGATAAACATGTGCAGCTCTGATAATTCACAACACAGTTTCACAAAGCATACCGCCAATTTTCAAGTGTTTATCACTAAAGCCACTGCACTTCCTCTTACACAATCATGGAAAATTTCCTGCTGACTTCTAAAACGTTTGTGAATTTCTCAAGAAAAAACTGCTGCAAAGGAATCAGTTCTTTAGCATCAATAATCGGTTCTGTATACATTTTTCGTTAGAACCGAATTAGAATCGAGAATTTTATTCGGACTCTAGGACGAATATCGAACGCAGATTCCGGAATTGTAAAGCGGAATCCAATTCTAGAATCAGAAATCGGATTTAGATTCTAGCATCCATAATCGTATTTAGATTCTAGAACCGGCAATCAAATTTTGATTCTAGAATTGCAAATCAAATTTCGATTCCAAAATCGAGAATCGCATTCAGGTTTTAAAATCCATAATCATATTTTGATTCTAGATCCAACAATCGTATTCATATTCTAGAATACGTAATCATATTTCTATTCAAAAATCGACAATCGTATTCTAGAAATGTAAATCAAATTTTGATTCTGGAATTGAAAGTCAAATTCCGATTCTAGAGTCAAGAATTATAATTAGTTTCTAGAATTCATAATCATATTTCGATTCTACATCCCAGAATTTTGTTCAGCTTCTAGAATTGAATATCGAACGCTGATTCTGGAATCGAAAATGGAATTCCTATTGTAAAATGAAGAATTGCATTTGGATTCTGGAATGCATAATCGTATTTCGATTCTAGAATCGACGATTGAATTTTGATTCTAGAATTGCAAATCAAATTCCGATTCTCTAAAGAAGAATGATATTTTGGTTCTAGAATCCGTAATCATATTTCGATTCTGAAATCGAGAACCATATTTAGGTTTTAGAATCCACAATCATATTTTGATTCTAGATCCAAGAATCGTATTCTAGAAATGTAAATCAAATGTTGATTCTGATTGAAATTCAAATTCCGATTCTAGAGTCAAGAATTATATTTAGGTTCTAAAATTCATAATCATATTTCGATTCTGGATTCCAGAATTTTGTTCAGATTCTAGAACCGAATATCGAACGCCGATTCTGGAATCGAAAATGGAATTCCTATTCTAAAATGAAGAATTGCATTTAAATTCTGGAATGCATAATCGTATTTCGATTCTAGAATCGACAATTGAATTTTGATTCTAGAATTGCAAATCAAATTCCGATTCTGGAAAGAAGAATCACATTTTGGTTGTAGAATCCGTAAACATATTTCGATTCTGAAATCCAGAATCATATTTAGGTTTAAGAATCCACAATCATATTTTGATTCTAGATCCAAGAATCATATTCTAGAAATGTAAATCAAATGTTGATTCTGATTGAAACTCAAATTCCGATTCTAGAGTCTAGAATTATATTTAGGTTCCAGAACTAATAATCATATTTCGATTCTAGAATCCAGAATTTTGTACAGATTCTAGAACCGAATTTGCCGATTCTGGAATCGAAAATGGAATTCCTATTCTAAAATGAAGAATTGTATTTAGATTCTGGAATCCATAAGCGTAGTTCGATTCTAGAATCGAGAATCGTATTTTGATTCTATAATATCAAACCAAATTTTTGATCTGGAATTGAAACTCAAATTCCGATTGTCAAAAATCATATTTAGGTTTTAGAATCCATAATCATATTTCGATTCTAGAATCGAGAACTATTTTCAGATTCTAGAACCGATTATCGAACGCTGATTCTGGAATCGAAAATGAAATTCCTATTCTAAAATGCCTTGCTATTTAAAATTTTTAGGGTGAAAGAAACTCTAATTTTTGAGTTGAAGATAAATGATCGGAAATAGCAGTATACATAACTCCCTGGCAAATTAATTTGATGAGTTCGGGCTTCTTTGAAGAATTGAGGTTTAGCCTGTTTCGTTTTCGGTGGGCCACCCTGTATAATTGTACCACAAACAAATATCTATAATAACATAAATATGCTAAAATAATTTATTTGGAAATGCCCAGGAAGCCTACTTAACTTTTAGTGATCAGGAAAATTTTCATATATTCAAATATGATATCAACTAATGGTAAAAACGATCCCTGATACCATTTGCAAATATTTAATAGCAACATTGTTTACAGAAATATCAGTAGAACAATTCCGATAAGCGCCAGATGTGTCTTTTAATTGAAATGATTGAGGAGTTTTGCTATATGCTATAATTAACGCCCATAGTGAATTAATTCAACCTTTTATCACACTTTAAGTTGCTTATATAATTTACTGTGATAGTAGATATAACCAATAAATGTGCTACTGCAAAATCTGTAAAAGAAATACGGGAGTTCCAAATTAATTATTTATAGCTCCACTATCACAAGTTCCGCTACCGCATCCGTTATGATAGCCACAAAAGCATATTCATCACTCAATGTTGTTTCTTTGTGTTTAAGAATATTGCGGTTAGCTAAATTTTTGCTTGAATCTTGAACAAGATAATGCCGATTTGCGATACACATTGCCTTCACAGGCTTTCAAAAATGTAAATCGTTCAAAATATTTTTGGTCTTTCATCTTTTTATCTTATGTATTTGATTAGTTTTATATAAGCTATCAGTTTCTTCATCATTCGTTTCATTTGGATCATTACTTTATTCCTTCATTAGTTTTTTTCTACGTTCGTGCTTCTGTTCAAGGTTTAATTCGTTTATTTGATCATTCATTTATTGGATCATATGTTCACGCACCTATTCGTTCATGCCTTTATTCACTCATTCGTTCATTTCATTCGTTTATTGGTGCATTCGATCACAATTTCATTGGTCCATTTATGCATTCGTTTGTTTGTTCGTTTATTTTATCATTCGTTTATTCACCAATTTCATTCGTTTATTCGTGTATTCAATCGTTTTTTCATTCGTCTATTCATGCGATCGTTTGTTCGTTCATTCGTTCATTCGTTCATTCGTTCATTCGTTAATTCGTTCATTTGTACATTCGTTCATTTGTTCATTTGTGCATTCGTTCATTCATCCATTGCATTTCTTTATTTGTGCGTTTGTTCGTTCGTGCATTCGATCATTCTTTCATTCGTCCATGTATGCATTCGTTTGTTCGTTTATTAATGCATTCGTTCATTCGCTCATTCGTTCATTCGTGCATCCGTTTATTTGTTCATTTGTTCATTCGTTCATTCGTTCATTCATCCATTGCATTTCTTTATTTGTGCGTTTGTTCGTTCGTGCATTCGATCATTCTTTCATTCGTCCATGTATGCATTCGTTTGTTCGTTCTTTTATTCGTGCATTCGTTCATTCGATCATTTGTTTATTCCTCAATTTCATTCGTTTATTCGTGCATTCAGTCGTTCTTTCATTCGTCTATTCGTGCATTCGTTTGTTCGTTTATTAGTGCATTCGTTCATTCGCTCATTCGTTCATTCGTGCATTCGTTCATTCATCCATTGCATTTGTTTATTTGTGCATTTGTTCGTTCGTGCTTTCGATCATTCTTTCATTCGTCCACGTATGCATTCATTTGTTCGTTCGTTTATTAGTGCATTCGTTCATTAGTTCATTTGTTCATTTGTTCATTCGTTCATTCATCCCTTGCATTTGTTTATTTGTGCATTTGTTCGTTCGTGCTTTCGATCATTCTTTCATTCGTCCACGTATGCATTCATTTGTTCGTTCGTTTATTCGTGCATTCGTTTATTCGTTAATTTGTTCATTTGTACATTCGTTCATTTGTTCATTTGTTCATTCGTTCATTCATCCATTGCATTTCTTTATTTGTGCGTTTGTTCGTTCGTGCATTCGATCATTCTTTCATTCGTCCACGTATGCATTCATTTGTTCGTTCGTTTATTCGTGCATTCGTTTATTCGTTAATTTGTTCATTTGTACATTCGTTCATTTGTTCATTTGTTCATTCGTTCATTCATCCATTGCATTTCTTTATTTGTGCGTTTGTTCGTTCGTGCATTCGATCATTCTTTCATTCGTCCACGTATGCATTCATTTGTTCGTTCGTTTATTCGTGCATTCGTTTATTCGTTAATTTGTTCATTTGTACATTCGTTCATTTGTTCATTTGTTCATTCGTTCATTCATCCATTGCATTTCTTTATTTGTGCGTTTGTTCGTTCGTGCATTCGATCATTCTTTCATTCGTCCACGTATGCATTCATTTGTTCGTTCGTTTATTCGTGCATTCGTTTATTCGTTAATTTGTTCATTTGTACATTCGTTCATTTGTTCATTTGTTCATTCGTTCATTCATCCATTGCATTTCTTTATTTGTGCGTTTGTTCGTTCGTGC
>JABXWE010003588.1:0-28679 GCA_014611495.1 Limonius californicus
ATGGTATCAAATTTTCCTTCCGCACCAAAGGCGCGGCTAACACGCTCAAAACTATGTTCCGGGGAACGCTCTGATTTGTACTTATGTAGAGCAAGATTCGGTTGCCTATCGGTTATCTTTGCTATACGCGATATACCAGGCGAATGGGGCACCGAGCACATTGTTCCCCATTTAAAGTCAACGTTTGAATTTGAACTTTGGAGCGCTGTTTTCGCGCAATCGCGCGTTTGAATTCAAAGACGAAAGTGACGTTTTTTCAATGATGGAAGTTAATTGTGTGCAAAAAGATCGACTGAACGCATTGGCGGTCGTATCAATAGAAAAGAAGTTCGTCCAGTCTATCCCGGATTTTGACAACAAAGTCATAGACGTCTTTTCCAGCATGAAAAATAGGAGAATGGATTTTATGTACAAAAAATAGGTAAGTTTTTCTTGTCCCCACCCTCTTTCTTAACTCACCAGCCGCCACTGCTTGTTATTATATGTGGTTTACAAGCGTTGGGTTGTATTATTGTTATTATACATACAATATTGGTGTGTTTATGTAAGTAGCTGTTGGAAACAGTTGCTAATGAATATAAGTAGCTATATGAGTAGATAGGGTGTGTGGCATGGATAATCATTATTTACCTAACAGTCATTCGGGAGACAGTCAGTTGGCAGAGGTGGCATCGAAAACGCGCCTACCTCAAATTATTATTATTATTATTAATGCAACATCAATGCCAGGATGGCATCGATTGTGTTTTACGCGGGAGATTGGACACTAATTATACTTTCATCGTCGCATATGGGACTGAGGGGGTATCTTATTACAGGAAATGCTGAATATTACTACCAGCTACTGCAAAACATTTTACAATTTGAAGATTTAACGTGTTCTAGAAGTTGCTTATATCTTCGATCTTTCATCAAACGCTTTATTCAAGTTCATCTACAATATTGATTAGAATGGCAAATATAGGGTTTTTAAGGTACGATTTTTGTTCGGTGAATAAATGACATCTATTGACGTTTGACAATTAGTGACATTTAACATAGCAACGACATACGTTAACTGGGTGTAATGCAAACACCAGTTAACTTGACCAGAGGTTTTTTGAATGCTCAGTTTTGTATAAAGAGAGATAGAGAAAAAGAATTAGAGCAGGTCGTGAACGTGAAAACGTATGTCGTAATTCCATGGTTATGTACTTCTAAGGCACTAAATAAGAGTAGACTATGAACGGTCAAGGTCAAAACTATGAAACGTACAAATTTAATAACTTCCAGAAAAATGATCTTGTTGAAAGCATCCATTTTGTAGTTCGTCGTCATGTAACGCATTGATGGAAAAATGAAGAATGCTTTATGACATCTCCAAGCTGTCGTGTTTCATTGAAAAATATTGGGCTAAGAAATCGTCGTCGGCTCCAACTCATCCGCACATCTATCTTCTCAGGGTGAAGTGCTTCCACGCGGTAAAAATGTGGATTTTATGTAGACCGCATTTGCATATTCTGCGAGTGTACATAACCGCTTACGTGCAACAATGATTCATCTGCGAAAAAGTTGTGCCCAACATATCGCCGTTGGTGTCCAGAAACCAACGACAAAGCTCCACTTGTTTTTCGTAATCGGGCAGTAGAAGCTAGTGCATAGCAGTTAGACAATAAAGGAACATATGTAGATCCTTTTGTATTAAGAGCTGAAAATTCCATGAAAAAGGTCGGCTTGTTGGAAAACAGTTCGGAAGCAAGTTTTCCGAACATTATGAATATTTTCTTAATTCCGATTTGTTAGTCGGCCACTGCCGTTTTTCTTCTTACGCCAGCCAGTTTCCCGAAATTACAGTATCGAATGCATTGACGTAGACTAAAAGTTTTTGATATTACACTTTTACATCTTAAGATTTTCACGTTAATAGTTTATACCCTAATCTTATTTATTTGGTCAGGAGTAGCGTGAAGTTAGCTTGAGGAAACACTACATAACTATGGAGTTGCGACATACGTTTTCTCGTACGCGGCCTGCTCTAATTTTTTTTTCGATCGCTCTTGTGTGTATTGATTTTTATTTAATTTTACTCCCAAAAAGTTGTCTTGGAATACATGCGTACAGTATTTACTTTTAGCTCTACAAATGGGTACTTTATTTTAGATATTAATAATATCTTTATTTTGGATTGTAATGGTATTTCTCATTAAAACAATATTTTGTATTCGTTTCCACAAGTAACGAAGTGCTTGACATTTTTGGATGCAGTCAATTTTTATTTTAAAACCCAGTGAATCGTGAATAATACCGCCAACTAGTTAACTAGATCATGTAGTTAATTAAACTGAATCCTTGGGATAAAGATAAGTGCCTTAGGCTTTTACGCTAGAGGTCTTGGTTTCAAATCCCACCATCAGAACATCTGTTTTTAACAGTTCTTATTTCTCCCAAGACAATGACAAACCTGAGAAAATCTTTGATTAATAAATCTTGTGTTGGGTAGAAGTGATATCGCTTCCTGCAGATCAGAGCGCACGTTAAGCTGTAGGGCTTCTATGTCTGTGGTATTTTAAATGCAGATCACAGGCATAACACAGAAGATCGCTACATCTCTAAGAGATACGATAGTCAAAGAACATTAAACATCTTAGTTTCAAATCATATAGACCATCCTGTAGCTAAAAATTAATTCTGATGAATTAAAATCCTACAACCGTTGACGTGGATTGTAACATATATAAAGATAGCTTGAAATACCACACTACAAATGTCACCAACTTGTTGTTGTTGTTATCGCCAACTCATAATAATTCTGAATATTTGGCGTAATCTACCGGTCGAAGTTTAAGTATGCAGCAGGTTATTCTTTTATTAATATTTATTAGATTATTTAATAGACGGTTACCATTGGTTGGAACTACGGAACCACCGCTTGTTTTCGTACACAAACAGGTTCATAATTCTTTTTATTTCACATTTTTGTTATTAAAACTTGGTTATGACGTCTTTACTGAAATCTTGTATATGGATCAACTGAAGAGACTTATGCAATCGTATCCTTTAAACGTTTTGTACCTACCGATACCAAACCGAAGAGGTACACGAGGTCAAAACGCACATCCTGGTCTGTGTTTATTTTTACCTCTTCGGGACTCCCCATTGCTGAATAACATAGTTTCCTGTTTTTGTATGAGCCCAGCGTGAGGATTTCCATAAAAATTCCTAGGTTCGCTTTATCATCTTATTATTGGATAATCGTCGATGCATTTATCAAAACATTCGTGGATTAAGTAATTACGTTACTTAAGGCTTTCGATAGAAATTAATCACAGAATCACAACAGGAATACCGAAATCATCACGTGCCATAACAAACACTGAAGTGATCTTTATCTGCATTAATTACCATGTTTATCCAAACAAACGCGCAAAACAATCGGAATATTATATAATACATTAATAACCGCGAAATGTGGCAATATTTCAGCTATTATGTGACATATTCGGCGAAATACCGGCCCCATAAAACGGTACCCCGATTTTAGCGATGACCAACTCGACTCGCAAGAGACGACAGTAAATAAAGCAGTAAAATTTCAGACGTGGCGGACTGGTTGAAGACGGCACCAAGAAGGCCGGACCGCGACCTTCTCGAGAATCCACGGGGAGCTAATTTACGATGCCTCCGGAAAGGTGGACGTAGATTCACGAAAACAATCAAGACGTCGAGAACACTAACGATGTTATTATGTGGACGATGTTATGCACTAGGACATCTTGGAAGTTTGGTGTAACGGCTTTATATGGAATTTAAGCGATTCTATGGTCTCCGACATCCTTTGTATCGAATCAGCCAGGAAATGATATAAGGAAACGGACTAAAACGAAGGCTAAACGCGGAAGTAACTGTCTCTCTACCAATGCTGTATCTTATTAAAATCTAGTGATTTTCTCTCCGATGCCTGTGACGAACCCTTAAGTTTTCCAGACGTACAGGACCTACAGATTAAGTGGGTTCCAAATGGAAAGAGAAGAATTATGAGGCAGAATATTTCTTTGGAACAACTAGTAATAACTCAAATAACACCAAATTGTGCAGATTATATTTCTTTAATATTATTTCATTTAACTACTGGATATTTATTGATTTAAAAATGTGGTATAAATACCAACTCCTATATAATAGTTCTAGGATATTTAGAAGGGTATATATTTTTCCATGGAAAGTAGTAATTTACAGGAAGAATGGCAAGGCAGAAAAGCTTGGCGACTAGGATGCGAGAGACGGCGACACCGTAACAAACTCGCTGTATATATATATATATATTTTTTTTTGCTGAGTTTTAAGGAATATTTTTTGAATATTGCACAACGCCATTTATCTAATTTTGTTTTCCAGCATTTAAGTAATCTTTTTTGAATGGTATTACGCTATGTATAACTCATATGTGTTTCCTATTTTTTTCGAATAATTCCCGAATGTCAGCTAACGAGATAACTTAGCTAACTTATATTTGTATCAAACACATAAGCAATATTACCCAATTATTATAAAACAAGATCTAACTAATATTTATTTGGAACATGTAACAAATATTTTTGGTATATGTGTTAGGAGCGTTTTTTGTTGAATGTTTTTATTTGTTTGTTTCAACTTCCGAATAATGTTGTTTCATAGAAACCAAACTTCACACATTTCTTGTATACTTATCGTAGGTTAGGGTGTTGTAATTGAACTGTGCATGGACCATTGACAGTCGAGGGTCACAAATAATCGACACCACATATGGAAACACGAAAAAGAAAAGGACTTACGAATCTGTTGCTGTTATTAATTACTGTAGTGTAACTCACCGGGGGGCCCACCCCTTTCACTCCGTTGAACGGGCCGTTTACTGGTAACGCTTGGATCGAATAATTAACCCTTTGATTGGTCCGCTTAGGTGATTGCTAACTTCCACATCATCGTCCATTAGATAATTAGTTCTGTTTTAATACCATTTGAATAGCTGAAAACCAGTAGCACTGGCGCACTCTCGAAAGGGTCAATAGGGAGGAGTATCCTCCACCTATGTGTCTGTAACACACGTTGAATTGCTTAGAATGTATATGTCACAGGATTTCGGAGTCTACTGCCCCTTGGAGTCTACCGCCCCAATTTGCAATTCTGTGCACCGTAAGGTGCCAATAGGGGAGGAATACCATCCACCTATGTCTCTGTGACAACCGTGCGAACTGCCAACACGAAACATGTAACACAGAATTCTAGAGTTTACTGCCCCAATTTGCAATTCCTTAAACCCCAATGGCTAGCCACACTCGTACAAGTTTTCAATATCACCTGGCCAAGCTCCAAGAGCTCTCAATCACACTCCTATAACGAGCAATACTGATCAGCAATCACACTTTCTCTAATTGTAGCTATATACCGGAATATTCAGTCACTAGTGCACTAGATCAACTATAATAAGTAGCTAGCTACATGCACAACACATGGAACCCCACAAGATACCAAAACCATCTCCGCTCTCACACATGGGCTTTCTACCGTCCGCCCCCTTACTTAAAACGTCTGCTCCGTATTTTCACCCTCTAAGGCCGAGAGTGCGATCCTAGAATTCTCAGTTAGTTACGCACACATGGCAAATATGTATTTTATTCAAATATTGTTACACTTTAAAGGAACAGTTGACATATATTTATTTGAATCACCAAAATATACAGTTTATACCCAAATTAAATTTATACACCTAAGATATTCTACAGAACGAGATATAAATAGCATTTATCTTGTATATTTGACGAATCTTTCTTGAATTTTACATAGAAATATATATACATATATATATATATATATATATATATACAGCGGCGTAAAAGAAATAGGTACAAATATTAAATCCGATGGTAGATGACAATATATACAAACTAGAAAAAAAATTTCTCTTGCAATGGGACCCTTAAGACATGAGAAAATAATAATTGAAAATTTGGCTCAAAATTGTTTGAGCACCGCAGGATAATAACAAAAATTTGAGTTCAAAGACATGTTATGCAAAGGAGAGTAAGATAGAAGTGCAAAAAAAATTCTTGTCACATGCCACAAACCAATACTACTAGGTAGGTCAGTAATTTCTATTCAGTCTGTTGTTGAAGCTGGCAAGCAGTGTTTCTACCAAAATGGAAAATTTTACTAACAGTGAACTTACTGATGTTGTTCTTATTTACGGGGAATATCAAAGAAACGCTCTACTTTACTTAAAGCGATATCCTCAGTGCCCCATTCCAACCAGCCGTACATTGTCCAACATTTACGGGATTATGGCACGTATCAACCACAAAACCATCCTCGCGGTCGTCCAAGAGCAGAAAGGGTTGTTAACGTAGAACAGTATGTCTTGGAATTGCGTTACAAACTGGCGTTTCCCATTCTACTGTTTCGCGGATTTTGCGGGATCAGGGACTACACCCTTACCACGTTCAATGCGTTCAAGGTTTGCAACCAGCTGATTATGTACGTAGGCACAATTTTTGTGAATGGCTTCTTCAAAAGTGTAACAACCAGGCTTGATTTACGCAAGAAAGTGTGTTTAATATCCATAATACCCACATTTGGTCAGATGAGAATCCACACGAAATAGTGGAACACAGTTTCCAACAATGGTTTTCCCTAAATGTATGGGCAGGCATTGTAGGTGATCACCTTATTGGGCCATACATTTTCCTTACTCGTTTAAATGGAGCTCTGTACTTACACTTTCTCAAGTAAGTCCTACCAGAATTAATTGAAAACGTGTCTTTAGAGACACGACGTAACATGTGGATTGCTTGATGGTGCTCCGCCACATTATGCTAGGGATTTAAGGGAATGTTTAAATAATATCTATCCTGAAAGGTGGATTGGACGAAACGGGTCAGTTCCATGGCAAGCTCGTTCGCCAGATTTAAATAGTTGTGATTTCTTTTTGTGGGGCTACATGCAACAGTTAGTTTATTCTACACCAGTGAACACAATTGGGGAATTAAGGGTACGCATTGAAGACGCTGCCGATAGGATTCGGCAAGATCCTACCGTTTTCGCAAGGATACGTTTCTGCACGTCGAAGCATTGAATGCTTCGACGTGCAGAAACTTGTGTTCTCAGTGGTGGTCGTCATTTTGAACATTTATTGTGATTCACTTTTCACTTTTGAGGTATAAACTGTTTTTTATGTTTTTTCTCAGTTATGTTAAAATTGATTTAAATAAATGATGGGTATTCTGAAATAAATTAGTAATTTTTTAAATGCTTCATGCGTTTGGAGTTTTTTTTGGATGAAGCAGCACTTGTTTATAATTTTTATACGCCATGATAAAGTGAAAACGCAAAAATTTAATTTAGCGATAAATGAAATTCTTAAATGCCTTGTAATTACAAAAATGTCCAACCGCTTCAATTAAACCTTGACCCCTCCCAATTCCGTAGTTTATCACAAGCCAGACAAGTTTTTACGTGTTTGCCACTTTGGATTTACTTTACAATTAGGTAATAACCTTCTACAGCTTAAATGCATTTTCTATGTATCATCTCAAACAAAATATTATTTTATTTTTTAGTTAAAAAAAAAGAACTTAATGATTATTGAAAATGAATAGTACCATTGAATTCTACTTGAGCCAATCTATTACTGGTTTAAATATTTTACTTATTTCTGATACACCCTGCACATAAAAATATATATTAAATATTACAAAACGAGATATAAATAATATATTTGTTTAGAATATTCAAGAAATCGGTGTTGAATATTACAAAATGAGATATAACTAATATTTGTTTCCAGTACATAATACGGCAGAAGATCGTATAAATAGTATTTGTTTCGTATATTTAACGAATTTTCCTTGAATATCACAAAACGAAATATGGCTTATACTTGTTTCGAACGTTTAATTGAATGTTACAAAACGAGAAATTATTATTAGTTGGGAGTTTGAATATTAGGCAAGGAGCCCACATAACTAACGTTAACCGCGACTGTCCACAACGTGAACATTTCTTAACCTGGAAAGATGACCTACCTGGGGTAACTCAAAAGCATCCTTTGTGCATCCGTAGTGGTTACCAAAGCTGCAGTATCCGTTACGTTCAACTTAAAGTTGAGAAATAGTTATTCTAAATAGTTAACTAAAAACGTTGACTTTTGATTAACTTTCAAATGCACATTATAGCTGGATATCTTTAAAGCGGCCTATAATCGTTACATGCTCTACAACAGGGTTTGAAAGTTAACAAAAAGATACTTATAAATCCCTGCTAAAAGACAACCATAGTAAGTTGATGATAGTTATGACATGCTGTTATGAATAACTATTTTGCAATTGGATCTAAAAATACTCGTCATTTTAGTTACTGACCGAATATCTTCTTGCCCTGTAATTGGTAAGAAAATTATTTGCCACTTGAACCTAAATCTACCGTTCTTATCGTTTAGATCCCGTTTTTTAATTATTTGCTTACAGAAATATTGTTCGTTAGTCCATAATACAATAAATCAGATTACGTGTTTATGTTTATTTAAGCTATCGTTCAAGATAATTTATGCTATTCTTCTGTCATCTGTCTTGTTTAACTTTGGAACAACCCTACGCGGTTACATTGCACGCTAACGTACTAATAAATATACAATATACTTAGCTACCACAATGCTAACTATTGAGATAATCTATTCTTAAGTAAAATGTGACCTTTATGTTCTTGTGGCATTTGTTCAAATAAATTCACAACTGAAAACAAAGAAAATTTGAGAATATACACAGATCTTGTACAATCCTTATAGATTAGTCATGGGTACTTAAGTTACCTGGCTTTCAAGTAGAATCGAATTTACTTTAAGCATTATGAAAAGAATAAGTAAAATAAGGGATTAGCAATTCCATTACGGTTGTTTAGTGCTATGGGTTTAACAACAAAATTTAACATCCGGATACGTGTTAATTTTGGTAATTCATAAATAAAATTACAATAAATGTTACAACATGAATGTGTAACGGTCCACAACGTTAATTATTAAGGTAGGTGGACTGTTGTGCACCATAAGACTGCTGTATCTCCCGGGGTTTCTTTCTTAAGCCATTAGCAGTTGCAGTTGCAAAGCACGGTCAATGCCATCCTCTTAAAATAATTGCATTCGTTTTCAGTTTCAGCAATTGTTGGCATATGCGTTTTTATTTATTTCATTTTGCAATCAATAAAATGATCATCTTAATTCAAACAGTAATAGCAATCTTTGGATAGAAGCTAGGCTTGTCTTACAGATACACTTAAAGGTTATTTTTTAGCAGAATGAGCAGTTAATTTTTAGTTATATTTCAGATTCACTTTTTTACCACTAATATGGTTATCATTTGCACATCCTTCAAAGATAGCCTAAGGATACCTTCTTGGGATGGCATAAAGGTTAACCACAGGGTATAACTTATGGGTATGTTGGGGAGATGCCTAAAAGATGATTTTCAAGATTAGCTTTTGGACATCTTTTATGGTTAATCTTTTAGCGACCTAGAGGATACCTTAAGGTTGCTCTATGGTTAATTAATTTGTTACATAGTTAACCTACATGCTAACTTTTGGTTGACTAATGGTTTAGTTATACTTATTTTGGGTATCTTTAGTTGTGTGGGTACATATAACTAATATTTGTATTGAATATATCATGTATATTTTTTAATAATAAAAAACGAGATATAAATAGTGTTAGTTTCGAAGTGTTTAGGGATATTTTCTGAATATTAGATAAATATGTAGTAAATACGAAGGGTGTTCAAATTTAAACAGAAATTTATTTATAAGAAGAGGTATTACAATATTATTACAATGATTGAAAACTATATAATTTTTCGATAAAATCCCCCTGTCTAGCGATACACTAGCATCATCGATCGGAACGCTTTCTAATACCTTTCTGGCAGAAGTTTTTGAGTTGCATGTGCATCCACGCTTGATCAAACTGCTAAACAATCTTTAAGTCGGCCAAACATATACAAATCGGGAAGAGCAAGATCAGAACAGTATCTTGTATGCGGAAAAATGTCCCACTGAAGTTTGTTTATGGTTTCAATTGTTCTTGCAGCTGAATTAGGGCGAGAATCATCTTGAAGGAAGCATACAGAACTAACTTTATTTTCTCTTCTCCTTGTTCTTGATCCTAACTTTATTGTGACAATAGTCTGCATTCATTGTGTGACGTTCCATAAATCAACAAAGAGCAACCCATCAGCAAAAAATTGCCATCACTTTAGTAACTGACAACACAGTTTTTGCATTCTTTCGTTTTGGTGATGTGGTGTGACGCTACTCTACGTTTTGACCCAGTAGTAACATAATCTACTCAGGTTACATCAGTTCTCACAAATGAGTCCAAAAATTCACCTTATTCTATCTTCTATTGCTGCAGTAAAGAAGACGCGATTTGCAAACGATTCAACTTTTGCTCTTCGGTTACCAAGCGCTGAATCCACCTGGCACCAAAATTGCAGCTCGTCGTACATGAGACTCATTTTTTACACGAGTTCTCTTGTCACTAAAAGATTTTGACTTCTCAAATACCCGACTTTTAGAAATATATTGATCGCCGTATTATGATCGCAGTCTTGTAGAAATTTCAGTAGAATGTACGCATTCATTTATAAGAAATTCGATTGTTATTCGACGCTAAAATGAATAGTACTTTCCGACATCGTAACTGTAACTGTCGAAATAATATTATAGTAAACAAATGTAAAATTTAAGTGTTTATGTCATGTGGAGAATTGCGCAGGTAACATTTAGAGAATGCTTTTTGTTAATGTAGTGTATACTGTATTTACAAATATTGTATATTAATTGCTAAGAGTATAAGTATAAGTCATGTATTTTTTTATACGTTTAGAGAAGATAGGCCACAGGTATACCAGTCATATGTTTGTGTATACATATTGGCCAATCTTTCAAAGTGTGACATTTTACAGAGTGGGCCAGTTCAGTTGCATCCTCTTAAAAGTGGTTGACGCAATCCAACTAGAATAATCTCACCGACCTCGGCCAGGTTCGACCCCGCGTCCCTTGGATCTAAAGGCAAATGCACTACATATTGCATTGCAACCAAAATAACTTTTTAATTTAAATAAGTTGATAAATGTTGCCTACTTATGACAATACTGAGTAACTAAGATTTGTTGCCTATTTTTGATGAATACCGCGGAAACGCAACTGCAATCCACAATTTATATGTCAGGTGCTAGCCAATTAGAAAATCACCGTCTGAAAAATATTTAAAGGTCTAGAAGCTTCCTTAAGAAACGAAGGTAAAGGTTAATTCTGGAAGATGTAGAGGTAGGCAGTGCGGTAGAGTAGTGGCCGCGGCGCTTGGTTTTGGAGTTGTTCTACCAAAGTCCCTCAGGTTCGAACCCCGAGCACTGCATTTTGCCAAGGTGTTTGTGGTGTCTTAGATACAGTTGGGGCATGAAGTGTTCAAAGGCGGGGTTTGTTAGACCCGTATACAGCACGAAACATGCTGAATAGGTACAAACTGGGTGGGATTCTTAAAAAAAGTGTGTGTTCTGTAGCAAGATGACAAACTTTTTAAATAATGGTGAGGTGGATAGTCGTTACTTCCTCTATTACGCACATAAGAATCAGCACTGTATACGTGTTACCGATTCTCAGATTTTTCTGTAAACATTTAGTCTGCCATAGTAGGTAAAGATACCACTGGAACACAGTTCTTAAATAAAAAATTAACCGGACAACGTTACTTGAATTTCCTACACAACATTTTGCCCGAGCTATTGGAAGCTGTAGAACTCGTTAACCGACGCAAGCTTTGATACCAACATGATGACTGTATGCGTGAATTACTTAAATGATGTGTTCGGAGGAAAGTGCATTGGAAGCGGAGCTGTGCATCCATGACAACTAAGAAGCAGCAATATCGCTCCATTAGACTTTTTTCTTTGGGATACAATTAAAAAAATTGTATACCAAACTCTCTCCCTAGAGTTTTTTTTTGTAAATTGTAAATGTTTGGTGTAGTTGGTAACCATATTATTGGACCACACTTCTATTCCATGAAAATTTAACTGGATAACGTAACTTGAAGTTGTGAAAAACATTTTACAGGGTTATTGCAAAATGTAAAACTGAACGTACGACAGAAGCTTTGGTACCAAAATGATGGCTGTCCTGTTCGCTACTATTGGACGTTTAGGAATTACTTAAATAATGTATTTCGAGGACATTGAACTGGAAGAGGAGTTGTGCATCCAGGCCATCAAAAAGTTGCAATATCACTCTTTTAGATTTTTTCTTTGGAAAACAATTAATAAACCGAGCTCTCGTAGTAAATGAGCATGAGAATTATTTTTTATTGCTTTCACTTGTTTAGCTTTTACTATAGTACGGGTGCACGAATGCGTATTTTCCTTGTTAGAAATACTTATCTAATTAATATTACTAAAACTGTTAATTGCTACAGTAAAGAATCACTTTTAAGGGGGACAACTTAGCTGAACTCCCTTGTATATTTAGCGAAAATTATATAAATAAATCGTACATATTATTGTGTGCTGTAGAATAAAGTTCATACGAAACTAGTTGCTTTTTATTTTTACTACTGATTTCGTAAAAAACTTCTTCTTGTTCCTATTCTGACATATCAAAGGTTTGTTCGTAGCTTTGTGGGGATTCTATGTGCAGTTTTGTAACCAGAAGCAGCAGTAGCCAGAGGAAGAGGCAAGTCTGATACTTAGAAGGAATTATAATGAATAGCGTTAACAATTTTGCGATTTCAGGAGAAAATGTTGAAGTTTATTAATAATTCGTGATTAAATTTTTAATCTTCTAAAATTAGCATCGCGTTTTCTAAGAATATCCTGTAGGATGTTATTTTCCATGTCCATTTGTGGAGTTTAAATCGTTGAAAGTTCTTAGAATTATATTGTAAGAAGAGGTAGATGTAATAATAATCCTTAAAGGAAATGTAAATTCAGAATATTATGGCTATGTGACTATTTAGGGATATGTCATTCAAATGATATTTTGCTGTAGTGTAGTAACAGACTTTGAATCATACCCAGATCCGTTTTGAATGTAATGTATTAAGTTTATACTAGATGAACGTGTGGGTTAGGCTCCACGCTCGGTTTAGTAATTTCTTTTAAAAATATTGACTAGGTTTTGTTGAGGTGTAAGACTTGTATTTACTGAAATAAACAGGAATATGAGCTACGAAGAAAAAAAGTTTAACAGTTTACTCTTCTTTATATTAAAAAAAAAATATATATATAATATACAGGGTGTCCCAAAATTCTAAACAACTTGGTTAAGAAGTTACAGTCCCCGAAGAGGATACCCGAATGAAGATTTTTCTTAAATATTTCCAAAACGCATACGAGTAATAAGTTTAATTTTTTAGTGTTTACTCTCATTGTAAACCGACACCTTTTAGCATAGCTAAGGATCAAAAATTTCTTTTTTTTGTGTAGTTTTGGTAGGTTGGGGGCGACTTCATCTACTATTTTTTTTTAACGAACGGGGTTAATAAACATTCTTCAGGGTGCCCCCTTCGAAGTTGTTTAGACCATAAGTCTACTAAGAAAACTATGATAATTTTGAACTTTTGTACCCTCAGTATAGTTTTGGGTACTTAATTTTGGTACATGCTGTATAATAATAGTAAGACAAATTTAGTCGCTCGCTTCTCCATTAGATAGGACGTTCCTGGGTCTATAATTTTCAAAATTGGAAATTAAAATCCGCTTTATTACATGCACAATTATAAAATTGAAACTATTATTTTGCCCTTTTCCTGGCTTTTCAACTTTTTTCTAGCTTTTTATAATTTCTTTTCCTTTTTATTATGATTTTCTATTCTTCTTGCCATATTTGCCGTGATATAGAAGTTTTCTATATCTTCTTACCTTTATATAGCGATGTTCTATAATTCTTGATATTCTTTTACTGATATTTATCACTTCATAGTTTCTTTTTCAAAAAAGTTACTTTGAAAAAGCATGAGAAAAGCTCATCTTAATAAAATATATCACTGTTTGTGAAAAATAATTTGTCACCTGTAAACAAATTTTAACATTTAAAATAAAAGAAGATTTAAAAATTTTTAGAAACCATTTCCACAAACGGAGAGGAATCATCATGACTCATACGTTCGCCACTCCTTAGACTCTAGCTACCCCAACAAGAAAATGTCAAATGGTAAATCCCATCTTGTGATACCTCATTGAAAAGCTCTTACAAAATGCTATCCAATAGTTACAAACGTTTCTGGTAAATAGGATGGCCCTCAAGGTCTCCAGATTTAACCACATTAGATTTCTTTTTATGCGGCACTTAAAATCTGTTGTCTATAAAACTCATCCTCAGTCCATTGCACAACTGCGAGAAGGAATGTTCGGGGAAAATTTGTGAGTCAACTTTACTATTGCCTAGAGAATAATGGAAAACACTGTCAACATATATAATTTTTAAATTTATATTAAATAATTGTATCTAAATCTTCTTCTTCTTCGTCTGTGTATAGGTCAATGACCTGTTAATTACCTACAATAGAGTAGGTTCTGTGAGCCCTCTGTTTCTATTGAGGTTTATTTCATAATTTTTCCGAAAAAATCAGGTAATATGTTTACTACTGGTGAACAGCATTTTGTAAGAGCTTTTCAGTGAGGTATCGAGGTGAAGTTTTTTTGTTGAGATAGCTAGAGCCTAATGGGGAAGGATACCTTATGAGTCTTGATGATTCCTCGATGTTATAGAAAGAGTTTCTAGAAGTGTTCAATTATTATGTTACTTTCGGAGATATAACATATTGTACGTTTTCAAATTGACACCCTGTATACCAAGACCAACTTGGCAACGCTTAATTCAGCACAATAAAACCAATAACTAAACTTTGTAATTAAATGACATTGACTAGTTATAGAATAAGCAGTTAATATATACGAACTATTCTAAATAAAATTGTCACATTTTGCAATACTTACCTTACCTAACTTGAATATACAATTTCTTTGCTTCATTGTTGTTTCTTTGCTTTTATTTGTACTTTTTACCTTTTTTTTTCTGATAATTTCTTGCCTTTCCCATGCTTTTCTGTTTATTTTTTGCTTGTTTTTTTCTTTGACGATTTTGTTGCTGGTGAAACAGCACAACAATACCATCATTGTTGTCATAAACACTACTTTTTATTTGAAGTTTTGGTTGCTGGTGAAACAGCACAGCACTAACATCATTGTTGTCATAAACACTACTTTTTATTTGAAGTTTTGGTTGCTGGTGAAACAGCACAACAATAACATCATTGTTGTCATAAACACTACTTTTTCTTTGAAGTTTTGGTTGCTGGTGAAACAGCACAACAATAACATCATTGTTGTCATAAACACTACTTTTTATTTGAAGTTTTGGTTGCTGGTGAAACAGCACAACAATAAAATCGTTTCTGTCATAAACACTACTTGTTCATTTTAAATTGCAATTATAATAAACAATAAATTAGACGTAAGTTATGTACTTTGTAAATATGCGTAACTGCTAACGAATCATGTAAACGTTTATGGTTTTCAAGTAGGATCCCATCTTAGTGATGTGCCTTCTGCAAGGGTTGTTTTGGGGATGATGGGTTGCAGTGGATAGCCTTACAATAATTCACACATAAGTCGCAAAGCTAATTTTCTTATCTGGAACAAACACTGTAACATCATTGTTGTCATAAACACTACTTTTTATTTGAAGTTTTGGTTGCTGGTGAAACAGCACAACAATAACATCATTGTTGTCATAAACACTACTTTTTCTTTGAAGTTTTGGTTGCTGGTGAAACAGCACAAAAATAACATCATTGTTGTCATAAACACTACTTTTTATTTGAAATTTTGGTTGCTGGTGGACAGCACAACAATAACATCATTGTTGTCATGAACACTACTTTTTATTTGAAGTTTTGGTTGCTGGTGAAACAGCACAGCACTAACATCATTGTTGTCATAAACACTACTTTTTATTTGAAGTTTTGGTTGCTGGTGAAACAGCACAACAATAACATCATTGTTGTCATAAACACTACTTTTTCTTTGAAGTTTTGGTTGCTGGTGAAACAGCACAAAAATAACATCATTGTTGTCATAAACACTACTTTTTATTTGAAATTTTGGTTGCTGGTGGACAGCACAACAATAACATCATTGTTGTCATGAACACTACTTTTTATTTGAAGTTTTGATTGTTGGTGAAACAGCACAACAATAAAATCGTTTCTGTCATAAACACTACCGCGATGGGTGTTCGTCATTTTAAATTGCAATTATAATAAACAATAAATTAGACGTAAGTTATGTACTTTGTAAATATGTGTAAGTGCTAACGAATCATGTAAACGTTTATGGTTTTCAAGTAGGATCCCACCTTAGTGATGTGCCTTCTGCAAGGGTTGTTTTGGGGATGATGGGTTGCAGTGGATAGCCTTACAATAATTCACACATAAGTCGCAAAGCTAATTTTCTTATCTGGAACAAACACTGTACCGGTTCCATACATAGATTCAAATATGCGACAGTTAGAAAGAATACGATATCAATATATAATTTACATGTATTGTCCTGTACGAATGAACTAGTGATTTTGATATTTACACTGTCAAGGATATATTTCAAGAGTATATTCTTTAGAATACTTCAGTCTGTTTTTTGTAAAAAACCAATACATAAATATGTTAATCGAATTCAATAGAATTGGCGATACTGTTCGTGCAAAGTATTATAACAACAATATTAGATATTTATGACAGGTTTCAAGAAATAGTGAAGCACCCACTGTTTCAAAGAATATACAGGTGTCCATCATCTTAGGCGCCAATTTGTGCAATATAAATCGTTTAATGTTCAAGGAATTACATTATAAGAGTAGACGGATGTAATAAAATGTCTTAAAGAAAATAAAAATATTTCAAAAAAATTATGCAAATCATACCAAAGCGATATTTTGAAATATTCAAATTGGATGGTTGCTTATTTCGGGGAATAGAATAGACTTTAAAAATTCAGAATTGTACAACACCGTTTATTTACATTGGAAAATCCACGATTAGACTATAGTTTGTAGTGAAATATAATTTATAGTAGGACGTATTACACTAGTTTCTCTAATTTTATCTACATGTTTGACTGTACCAAAAAACTATGTAATAAAAACGACAGTACAGTAATATAACATTTAAAAGTTTGAAAATCCATGCAATTGATTTGGATTTCTTAATGCTTGCTGCGCAGAAAAACACATATCTAAAATTTCCATAGACGTGTAATACGACCCATCTGGACACAAACGACGACATTATTTTTTTCTCAAATTCAGCGACGTCATAAGTTGTGGTACTGCTGGCGCCCAATCCCGGATACTTCGGCGACAGTTTTGACGACAAATCTGCGAATTCTTCGCCTCCCTGGTCGTTTGCTTTTCCTTAAAGATGGCTTGTATCTGGCGAACTTTAAAGAGGAAAGAACATTCTACGAACAGGAACTCGGGTTGGTCAGCAGGAAATATCATCTCCGTCACCTTGGCCTTCGGGGCATGACAGCTTCCGGTACGAAGATAAAAACACGGCGCGAAATTTTAATTTATGTCAGTCACAAGTAGCGTGGGAGGAACTAATAATAATGTGTAAGATGCATAATGAACATGGGAAATCAATTAATTTTGATATTTCCATTGTTGTGCGAATTGAAAAGGTTGCTGAAAATTAATCGGACGCTGGAGACTTTTGCCTCCTTTGTTGGTAGCCTTGTGCCTTTAGTTTTTTCAGTGATAACAAGGTTAAAGAGTGTTAGGATTTGCTTCCATCAATTTAAGACGCTTCCTTGGCCTTTTTAATGTTATACAGAGAAAAAATTCCATTGTATGTGTTAAATTTCTGATTATATACCGCATTTAAATATTTAAAATATGTAGTAAAATTTAATATTTGAATTGTGTGGAAAATTTTTGCACACGGAATAACAATTATGAATAGTTTATTTGCAATATAAAGCAATTAGGAATAGAACTCAAAAAATATCAAAGAGTCAATTAGGTTTCGAAGCACATATGATGAAAATATTTAATTTAGTAATGGAAACTTGAATTATTTTTTTACTTTGGACGATATAAACTACTCAAAAATGAATAGGGATATTGTAGTGTAAGACACTTAAAGGCAACACCATTTGCATTTATAATAAAAAACTACCAATACAACAAAATGTAACGTCTTTTTAGTAATGAACATGAAAATTACAACAAAGGTACGTTTAAAGAAGAAATTTAACAATATTATAATGAAAATCGTTATTGTCTCCTTTCACTTAACTTAAATTTATTAAATTCTAATACCACGTGGCACCTCCTCTGGCAGTAATAACTGCTCTGCACCTTTGTGGCATACTCTCAATGCAATTATCAATATGTTCTTGTGGAAATTGATGCCACAGTACCCGAAATACACCTCACAGCTGTTGCACAGTAGTAGGCCTGGGATTATGATGATCCAGCTGTCTCTGCAAAAGCTCCCATGCATGCTCGATGGGGTTGAGGTCTGGAGATAGCGGAGGAAGAGCAAGATGGTTTATTTCCTCATCTCGAAGCATCTCTAAAACAACCCGAGCATGACGCGGCCTCGCGTTGTCGTCAAGAAAAACCAAATATTCCCGTCCAACGGCGTTGCGACGTTTCAGAACATGGTCTATACTCTATAATGACCTCTTCGGCATAACGTTGGACCGTGAGTGTACCAATAAAGATATGGAGATCAGTACGCCACTCTAAACAAATTCCAGCCCATACCATAAGACCACCACCGTCACCAAAGGCTACGACCGGCTGGGTATACTGAGGTAAGGTACGATGTCCGGCACTACGATATCCTCTTTGACGCCGGCTATCATAGCTGAGACAATATCTGGACTTGTCCGAAAACAATATATGAGTATATCATCCCACGATGTCGCTTCTTGAATCCTACGTCTTGACCATTCCACCCGATGTCTTCGTTGAGCCACAGTTCGTACAGGACATCTCAGGGGGCGGTATGAGTCAAGACTTACCTCAAACAATCGATTTCTCACAGTTTGGTCGAAGACTCGATTTCCTGCGGCATTCTGGAGCATTTCCTGTGAATGTCGAGCAGTTGAAAAGGGGTGCATTCTCTCATTAATTACCAGAAATCGACCCTCACTAGGTGTTGTCATGCGAAAAGATCCACTTCCCGGCCTTATCAATAATAGACGACCATTAGCCGCCAAATACAAACATATATGTTTTATATTACAATATCTTATTCATTTTTTGAATAGTTTATTTATTTTTTCGATATATTGAGATACATAATGAGAAAAAACAAACAGGCTGTGGTGTACAGTGTTCTGTGTATTGCATTATTATATATTTTTGGAAGAAGTCATAACATCCTGAGCTTTTATTTAATTGTTTGTGTCATTACTCCAACTGTTTCGCAAAACAATTTCACCCTAAAAAACATCAGTTTCTATGATTTGTTTATAACGTTCTACCAGTGTTGGTTAAGATATTTGAAATTACATCTAGATACAGACACATTTATTAAATATGATCTAGATTAGAGTTGCACCGATTAATCGACAGATAATCAGTAATTGGTCATATCGGTCATTTAGTTGATTAATCGGTATCGACTTTTTGGCCAATAAATCGAATCTGATAATCTGTAGCAAGAAAACCATCGATGGCAGAGAAATTTGGAAAACGTATTGGATTCAACATGTAAAAATACATCAGACACTTATAAGTCCACGCATATAATACGTTATTATGTTATAAATAATCGGCGGCCGATTAATTGGTATCCTCCGATAAGACAATACCTCTTAATCGACAATCGGCCCTTTTGTCGATTAATCGGTATCGGCTTTTTGATCGATTATTGGGTTTTGGTAATTGGTCATTCTTGTTTTTTTATGATTATTCCCAGACACGTATGCTGTAGCAAGAAAACCATGGATGGCAGGGGAATTTTGAAAACGTACTAGATGCAGTATATTAAAATGCATCAGATACATATAAGCCCACGCCCACGTTTTTATGTAGAAATAATCAGCAGACAGTTAATTGGTCACCCTCAATGAGGCAAGGCCTTTTATCGATAATCAATCATTTTGCCGATTAATCCATATCGGCTTTTTGGCCGATTAATCGGTCATTCTTTTTTCTATGCTTATTCCTAGACACGTATATTGCAGCGAGAAAACCATGGATGGCAGAGAAATTTAGAAAACATATTGAATTCAACATGTAAAAATACATCAGGCACATATAAGCCCACGCGTATAATACGTTATTATTTTATAAATAATCGGCACCAATGAATTGGTATGCTCTGATAAGACAAGGCCTCTTAATCGATAATCAGCCATTTTGTGATTAATCGGTATCTGCTTTTTGACCGATTATTGGGTTTTGGTAATTGGTCATTCTTGATTTTTTATGATTATTCCCAGACACGTACGCTGCAGCAAGAAAACCATGGATGTCAGCGGAATTTTGAAAACGTATTAGATCCAGTATATTAGATTGCATCAGATACATATAAGCCCACGCCCACGTTTTTATGTAGAAATAATCAGCGGACGATTAATCGGTAACCCTCGATGAGGCAAGGCCTTTTATCGATAATCGATCATTTTGCCGATTAATCCATATCGGCTTTTTGGCCGATTAATTGGTCATTCTTGTTTTCTATGCTTATTCTTAGACACGTATATTGCAGCGAGGAAACCATGGATGGCAGAGAAATTTAAAAAACATATTGGATTCAACATGTAAAAATACATCAGGCACATATAAGCCCACGCGTATAATACCTTGTTATGTTATAAATAATCGGCACCAATTAATTGGTATGCTCTGATAAAACGGCGCCTCTTAGTCGATAATCAGCCATTTTGTGATTAATCGGTGTCGGCTTTTTGACCGATTATTCGGTTTTGATAATTAGTCATTCTTGTTTTCTTTATGATTATTCCCAGACACGTACGCTGTAGCAAGAAAACCATGGATGGCAGAGGAATTTTGAAAACGTATTAGATCCAGTATATTAAAATGCATCAGATACATATAAACCCACGCCCACGTTTTTATGTAGAAATAATCAGCGGACGATTAATCGGTAACCCTCAATGAGACAAGGCCTTTTATCGATAATCGATCATTTTGCCGATTAATCCATATCGGCTTTTTGGCCGATTAATCGGTCATTCTTGTTTTCTATGCTTATTCTTAGACACGTATATTGCAGCGAGGAAACCATGGATGGCAGAGAAATTTAGAAAACATATTGGATTCAACATGTAAAAATACATCAGGCACATATAAGCCCACGCGTATAATACCTTGTTATGTTATAAATAATCGGCACCAATTAATTGGTATGCTCTGATAAGACGGCGCCTCTTAGTCGATAATCAGCCATTTTGTGATTAATCGGTGTCGGCTTTTTGACCGATTATTCGGTTTTGATAATTAGTCATTCTTGTTTTTTTTTATGATTATTCCCAGACACGTACGCTGTAGCAAGAAATCCATGGATGGCAGAGGAATTTTGAAAACGTATTAGATCCAGTATATTAAAATGCATCAGATACATATAAACCCACGCCCACGTTTTTATGTAGAAATAATCAGCGGACGATTAATCGGTAACCCTCAATGAGACAAGGCCTTTTATCGATAATCGATCATTTTGCCGATTAATCCATATCGGCTTTTTGGCCGATTAATCGGTCATTCTTGTTTTCTATGCTTATTCTTAGACACGTATATTGCAGCGAGGAAACCATGGATGGCAGAGAAATTTAGAAAACATATTGGATTCAACATGTAAAAATACATCAGGCACATATAAGCCCACGCGTATAATACCTTGTTATGTTATAAATAATCGGCACCAATTAATTGGTATGCTCTGATAAGACGGCGCCTCTTAGTCGATAATCAGCCATTTTGTGATTAATCGGTGTCGGCTTTTTGACCGATTATTCGGTTTTGATAATTAGTCATTCTTGTTTTTTTTTATGATTATTCCCAGACACGTACGCTGTAGCAAGAAATCCATGGATGGCAGAGGAATTTTGAAAACGTATTAGATCCAGTATATTAAAATGCATCAGATACATATAAACCCACGCCCACGTTTTTATGTAGAAATAATCAGCGGACGATTAATCGGTAACCCTCAATGAGACAAGGCCTTTTATCGATAATCGATCATTTTGCCGATTAATCCATATCGGCTTTTTGGCCGATTAATCGGTCATTCTTGTTTTCTATGCTTATTCTTAGACACGTATATTGCAGCGAGGAAACCATGGATGGCAGAGAAATTTAGAAAACATATTGGATTCAACATGTAAAAATACATCAGGCACATATAAGCCCACGCGTATAATACCTTGTTATGTTATAAATAATCGGCACCAATTAATTGGTATGCTCTGATAAGACGGCGCCTCTTAGTCGATAATCAGCCATTTTGTGATTAATCGGTGTCGGCTTTTTGACCGATTATTCGGTTTTGATAATTAGTCATTCTTGTTTTTTTTTTATGATTATTCCCAGACACGTACGCTGTAGCAAGAAATCCATGGATGGCAGAGGAATTTTCAAAACGTATTGGATCCAATATGTAAAAATGCATCAGATACATATAAGCCCACGCCCACGTTTTTATGTAGAAATAATCAGCAGACGATTAATTGGTAACTGTCGATAAGGCAAGGCCTCTTAATCTATAATAGGCCATTTTGACGATTAATCCATATCGGGTTTTTGGCCGATTAATCGATTTTAATAATCGGTCATTCTTGTTTTCTATGCTCAATCTAGACACGTATATTGCAGGGAGAAAACCATGGATAGAAGAGAAATTTAGAAAACATATTGGATTCAACATGTAAAAATACATCAGACACATATAAGCAATACATATAAAACATGATTACGTTATAAATAACCGGCGGCCTATTAATCGGTATCCACCAATAAGGCAAGATCTATCTAATAGGCAATCGGTCAATTTACTTATCGGTGCAGTCCTAGTCCAGATTCACAACTAAGATCTGCTCATAAAAGTGCATCATACAAACATCCAATATCTGTAAAAATAACTAAGAGCGTTTTACGTTCCGTAATTTCTGACAAACTTTTCTATTCACCTCTGCTTTTATTTACCTCTTTCTTTATTTCCGTATTATATTGTATGGAACGTCTCCTCAAGGGTATTATATATTTACTACTATACTACTACTACTACTATATTGACTACCCATTAATGACGTTTTACTTAATGGTGTCTGTATTCAAAGGGTTCAAAAAAGGAACATTAATAAATCCATAAAAGCAAAAATATATTCTTAATACAGAAACCACTGACTGTTAAAACTTTAATAAAAAAATTTGGGCCGGAAATTGAATTATACCCGATACAAGACCTGCTTTATTTATCTATCTGCATCTATATATCTATATACAAGGTAAGCAAAAGTACCCAAAAAAAGTACTCTTGTTAAAAGTCGATGAACCCAACCGTATTCGAAATAATTCATTTTTTATGTAAAATCCATATGACATGAAAATTAGAAAACTTCGTACTATGGGGATCAAATTCGCAAATTCAGAGCAATAAGACTATAATAAAAGCTCATATGAATATTTGTCCGCAAACGCTTAGTTTACAAGGTACAACCTAACAAATGTTTTATCTAAACATAATCTTATTTATTAACACTAAATTGGATGTACCTTGATGAGTAACGTATGGACATAAAATTTCCAAACAGTGATCCAACTATCAGCGCTGAATCTCGTGAATCGGAATAGTCCAATTAGATGGGCTAGGCGATTTAGAGTCAGTTTAGGTCTCAAAGGGCCAAAGCTGGAATTTTGTGTCCGAAACTGGGTTAATCAGTATTCATTTGTGACCAGTCTTAGAATTATATACAGTTATCTATACTATACATATATACACATATATATATATATATATATTGTTATGATAAATATATGAGCAGGCCATGGAGATACTATCGCTGCACAGCATGCAAGTATAAGAGCATACTTTATTTATGCATCTCTTTACTAGGTATTTATGTATTTATAAATTTGTAAAATGTTTGTCTTATTGGAGGTGTCATTGGAATCATTAGATTCGTAGTAAGAACGTGAACGCATAACACGTGATAAGAGAGTGAACTCCAATAGGATAAATATCATAAATGAGAGGGTTGTTAGGGTAATGGATAAACAAGGGTTAAAAAATAATTATTCAAGTTCTAATATTTGAATCAGGCGGAGGTGTGATCGGGCTTCACCCAGAAAATCACACCCGAGCAAGCAAATTATATTAAATCTACATACAACTATTCATATTTGGCGTTTAACGTTTTGGTCGATGTAATATTTGTTAAATTAAATGAAGTTATGGAATTGACTGTTTTATTGAAGTATATGAGTATATTCTGAAGTATAGAAACATAAAGGAAGCCACGAAACCCTAAGATAAGAAGTTAAAGCCGAGGTATTATAGCAAGGTGAGAGATCATTGATTTATGAGTTGAAAACCACTAGTACAATTGCCGAAGGGAGCTGTACATAGCAATATATATATATATATATATATATCTACATCTACATCTACATATACACATATTTGTATCTGTATCTATATCTGCATTTGTATCTATATCTGTATTTATATCTACATCTACATCTATACCCACACCCGCATCCGCATCCGCATTTGCATCCGCATCCGCAACTGTATCCGTACCCGTATCTGCATCTACCTCTGCATCTGCATCTGCATCTAGATCTGTATCTGAATCTATATGTATATATATCTTCATCTACGTCTACATCTATATGTACATCTATATCTATATCCGCAGCCGCTTCTGCACTCGCACCCGCATTCGCATCCACATCCGCATCCGCATTTGAATCTGTATCCGTATCCGTATCTGCCTCTACCTCTGCATCTGCGTCTGCATCTAGATATTTATCTGAATCTGTATCTACATCTACATCTACGTCTACATCTACATGTACATCTACATCTATATTCGCAACCGCATCCACATTCGCACCCGCATTCGCATCCGCATCCACATCTGCATCTGCATCTGTATTTGTATCTGTATCTACACCTGCATCTGTATCTGTATCTACATCTAGATATACATCTATTTGTATCTGTATCTATATCTGCATTTGTATCTGTATCTGTACTTGTATCTACATCTACATCTATATCCACACCAGCATCCGTATCCGCATTTGCATCTGCATCCGCAACTGTATCCGTATCCGTATCTACATCTACATCTACATCTACATCTACATCTACATCTACATCTACATCTACATCTACGTATAGACCTACATGTACATCTACATCTACATGTACATCTATATCTACATCCGCAGCCGCATCCACCCCCCGCATTGGCATCCGCATCCGCATCTGAATTTATATCTGTATCTACATCTGCATCTATATCTACATTTACATCTATCTAATATATGTAGATAGATAGATAATTATTTTACAGTGTAGTGACAACAATCCTAATAAATTTAGGAAATACCATATTCGAAGTTCCAGATAAGGATGGACATTAGTTGAAATGGAAGTAGCAATTGGTTAAACAGGTATAGGTGAACCTAGCGATATCTAAATCTTCAAAATTACAACTCTTGTGATATTCCAAAACATTAGTAGAGTATGAAATGTGTAATACATTACCGTATGATTTTTTACATTTAACGTCCCAGTTGATGTATCTTACACAAAATCGTACGTTAACTTACAGCGTTGTTCAATAAAAAAAAATAATAGGGAGTCGTAAAAAGGTGGTTATCTGTTCTACTACTGTTCTATTAGGTAAGAACAAAGTGATCCATTGAAGACCATAATCCCCCACTAGTGTGATAATGGGGTGTAACGGGCAATGAAGCCCAAGTTATAGTCTCCTGACCAAACACCTTCCTCGCCTTTTAGCTGGATACTCTGACATAGCATACGAGGATATGGCGACCGACCAATGGCGATATAACCATGGAACTACAAATATGTTGGAGGAAATACTAACACATGAAGCCTAAACAAGTAGACCGCAGACCATGCGGAAGGAAAAGAGAAACCACTGGCATAGGGAATAAACGCATAACACCCAAGTAGTAGATTCGCAAACGATAAGCTACTACGCCAAAGTATGCAAAGTTGATGCCACAGCGCTCTTAGCAAAACTGTCCTTGCAGGCATTTACCACCCTACTGTACTTGGTCTACCTCGGCATTGCAAGAACTCCTTGGCACTCGCCTAAAACCTTTTTACTGCTACCACATGTTGTTATGAACGGAAGGAAGTTACCAATATTTTTGCAAATATTTACTTTTAAATATTACTCTTAGTAAGTAAGAACCACAGTCTAGCCATATAATACTAAAATTTAACGCAGAAATGAAATGTACGTACTTTTGGAGTATATCCAGCTGAACAAGTTAGAACAAATGAAACCGAAAGTTGTATTCTTCAAGAACCTATAAAAACACATTAAATTCTGCTTCCAGTTCAACATTATTCAAGTTATAAACGTGGGCTTTTAGTACTTTCTCACTAATTTACTGTCAGTAAGTACAGAACAGTAGAGTATAACATCTTCTTGGGAAATACGGTAGCAGAAATCACTAGTCGATTAACTGAGGATTATACTGTATGCATATATGTATATCAAAACAAAGTCGATATGAAACAATAGGCGAATGAAACAAAAGAGAGTCGCAATAAAATGACAGTCACGTACAATATGATTGATGAGCTGTTATATAACAATTTCTCTTGTAAACAAACAAGACAACCATGAAATATTCATGATGTGATGTGGTCGAAACTAATAAAGATTTAAAGCGAGATATTTACGATACAATATTAATGTATACATAGAAAAAAATAAGAATTTTTTCTGCAGCCTGCAGAACTTTGTATTTGTTGACATTCGTATATTTTCATATGTTAAAGTTCACCTGAGAGCAAGAGTAACTGCATAGTGTAGTAGAGAAGTATTTTTGTTATTAAAATTAAATAATATATGTATACAGACAAGACGGTTTAATAATAAACACTTTAATGATTTTATTTTATTTTTTGTGCTAATGTTTATTAAATATTTGTCAATTCGTATTTTTATTTCTTATTGTCACTTTTTTCCATGTTTACTTTCGTGATGTTTATGTTTCATCTGTTCATGTGATTATATGTTTTATTTATTTCAAGGGCCATAAAAATTTTATGAGCCTTAATAATTAAGTTTTTATTGTTTTTATTTAATAACACTGGTTTTAACGTCTAACTATTGTCAACTTTATAGGATTAATGAGTGACAATGTTTTGCATTTTGTACAAATGTAAATTTCCACTAGTCATTACATTTGATTTATTGCATTTCGCAAAGTTCCATGGCTATTTGCTACATGAAATTAAAACCTACTTTCTTTGAAATTAATTAAATTGAACTGCGTTTGTGCTTATGTTTGTTCAATAGTAGTGCGTAAGTATCGTGCGGGTTTTCATCAATATTAAACTTGTTTTCTTTATCAGTACGCCCATTTCCATTAGTATTTTCGATTACAAAGATATTTTTAGTGGCAGGGTTAATTGAATATTTGGTCGTTGTTTAAATAATCGGCAAAGTGTACGTCCACAATATTGACCTTGAAGTCACCACATTGCCTACCGTAACATTGTTGTAGTATGTATCCTTGTTGACAGTCCATAAATAAACTAAAACATTATAAGCTAAACATTCGTAGATTCTTGAATGTATAACTACGATTTACATATATGTTAAGTCGTAGATTTTGTAAATGTAATCTCAACAAATAAATATTTACAAAAATATACGTAGCTTCTATGGGTTCATAACAACATCTGGGTAATAGCAACAAGCGGTTTTAAGAAAGAACTAAAAAGTTGTTGGAATTCTGAAGGCAAACGAAGTACAGTACAATGGTAAATACCAGGAAGAGCAGTCTACCTAAGACATTGTTGTCAGATTTGGGTATTTTGGCAATATAGCGCTTGCAATTCCTAGTTGTTCTAGGAATGGCGAGAGTAAACGAAGGTAAATACCTGCAACGTCAGTCTACCCAAGATTTGTTTATAACTTAGGCGCCAGTTTTTGGTATTTTGGCGTAATAGCGTTCGCGAATCTTAGTATTTCTTGAAATTGTGAGAGTAAACGAAGTACGGTAGGGTGGCAAATACCTGCAAGGGCAGTCTACCTAAGATTTGGTTGTCAACTAGACGACAGTTTTGGGTATTTTGGCGCAATAGCGTTCGCGAATCTTAGTATTTCTTGGAATGGCGAGAGTAAACGAAGTACAGTAGGGTGGCAAATACCTGCAAAGGCAGTCTACCTAAGATTTTGTTGTCAGCGTTGGGTATTTTGGCGTAGTAGAGTCCACAAATCTTAGTAGTTCTTGGAATGATGATACTAAACGAAGTACAGTAGGGTGGTAAATGCCAGCAAGAGCAGTCTACTTAAGACATTGTTTTCAGCTTTGCGTATTTTGGCGTAATACCGTTTGCAATTCCTAGTAGTCCTGAGAATGGC
>JABXWE010003589.1:0-11725 GCA_014611495.1 Limonius californicus
ATGCATCCCTCTACAACATACATAAAATATACACACCCCACTCTCACCACCCCAACCCCCATTGTACCTATACTAGTTAATAGTTACTATAGTTCTTTAATTTTATTTCAAATTTTTCTAAGTCCAAACCTTAAAAATCCTTAAAATGTCAAATATCTCCGAAACGGGTGGAAATTTGGGGAAAATAAACGAAAAAACACCCCCTCCAACCGCCTGTCGTCATATGCATCCCTCTACAACATACATAAAATATACACACCCCCCTCTCACCACCCCAACCCCCATTGTACCTATACTAGTTGGTTATTATTCTTTTGGCTACTACTACCTACTATTACATTATTATTATTACTATTATTATTATTATTTTTGGTAATAGTTTAATTAATCATCAATTCACCAGCTTAAGCAAGCTATCCGGCGCGGGGAGCGGGGATAGCAGATATCAAATTGCTTCCCGCCTATATTTGAAATCTTATAGCTGCCACTGCCGCTGCATGATTATGAACACAGCGCGCGCGCACGCGCACGCACACCACCGTACATCCATGCTGCATACACAGCCGGTTGGTTGGTTGGTTGCATACTCTCGCGACGTTCTCAGGAACATATATACCACTTACTACACTACTATATCAACAAGCCTCGGTGGCTGCGAGCAAATCATCTCTGCTTCGTAATACAACGGACCACGGGTCGAATCCCCACGTATTTATAAAAAAGTACGGCGGGTTGCATACCCATCTGCTACATCAACTTCTTACACTTCTTCTTACACCTCCGCTACACCTTCTGGTCATTGCCAATACCCCCACCACCACCACATCTCTGCACAAAGAACCACTTCACACAGACCATCCGAAGGACCTCTCTCTCACACCATGAGCCATCCGAAGTACCTCTCTCTCGCACTCATTACAAACACCCCACAAAAAAGACCTGCACCAAAACGAAATTTAACATGGGATTTCCCATAAGAGCAGTGGTCCAGAACCGCCCTTTTCATATCTACTAGCATGTCTTGGAATTAACGGAGGAAAGTCCTAATGTTAGCATTAGAAGACTTGCGTTACAAACTGGCGTTTCTCATTCTACTGTTAGGCGGATTTTGCGAGATCAGGGACTACACCCTTACCACGTTCAACGCGTTCAAGGTTTGCAACAAGCGGATTATGTAGGCACGATTTTGGTGAATGGCTTCTTCAAAAGTGCAACAACCAACCAAATTTCGTGTTCAATTTGTTATCTACTGATGAGGCAGGATTTATGGAAGAAGAGGTGTTTACTGTCCATAATACCCACATTTGGTCAGATGAGAATCCACACGAAATAGTGGAACACAGTTTCCAATAACGGTTTTTCCTAAATGTATGGGCAGGCACTGTAGGTGATCACCTTATTGGGCCATACATTTTACCTGCCCGTTTAAATGGAGCTCTGTATTTACACTTTCTCAACGATGTCCTACCACAATTGCTTGAAAACGTATCTTTAGAGATACGACGTAACATGTGGATTTTGCTCGATGGTGCTCCACCTCATTATGCTAGAGATGTAAGGGAATGGTTAAAAAATAACTATCCTAGTTGGTGGATTGGACGAAACGGGCCAGTTCCATAGACAACTCGTTCGCCAGATTTAAATAGTTGTGATTTATTTTTGTGGGGCAACATGAAACCATTGAAGATGCTGCCGATAGGAGTCGGCAAGATCCTACCGTTTCCGCAAGGATACGTAGTTCAATGCTTCGACGTGCAGAAGCTTGTGTTCTCAGTGGTGGTCGTGATTTTGAACATTTATTGTGATCCACTTTTCACTTTTGAGGTAAACTGTTTTTTAATGTTTTTTCAGATATGTTAAAATTGATTTAAATAAATGATGTGTATTCTGAAATAAATTAGTACTTTTTAAATGCTTTATGCATTTGGAGTTTTTTTTGCATGAAACAACACTTGTTTATAATTTCTTTACCCCATGATACAGTGAAAACGCAAAAATTCAATTTAGTGGTAAATGAAATTGTTGTCCAACTGCTTCAATTAAACCTTAACCCCTCCCAATTCCGTAGTTTATCACAAGCCAGACAAGTATCTACGTGTTTGCCACTTTGGATTTACTTTGCAATTAGGTAATAACCTTCAGCTTAAATGCATTTTCTATGTATCATCAGCAGTTCTCAAACAAAATTATATTTTATTTTTTAGTTCAAAAAAATAAACTTAAAGATTTTTGAAAAATCAATAGTACCATTCAATTCTACTTGAGCCAATCTATTACTGGTTTAAATATTTGTACCTATTTCTGATACACCCTGTATGTATGTACATTTTTTTTATTTTTGATAAAATTTAGTAGTTGTGATCGGAGAGATAATGTTCACAACATTTGATAAAGCCAGATTTTATTTCTTCTGGCCCGGCTCGCTTTAAATAATTAGGTACCTGCGTTCCGATGAACAAGGAGTAATAATGCGGTAGTCGAA
The DNA here is from genome assembly GCA_014611495.1 of Limonius californicus. Classification (NCBI taxonomy): domain Eukaryota; kingdom Metazoa; phylum Arthropoda; class Insecta; order Coleoptera; family Elateridae; genus Limonius; species Limonius californicus. The sequence continues at coordinate 2,483 of JABXWE010003589.1, forward strand.
TGCGTGATAGCCACCACATCATCACGTACCATAAATGTGCACGCGGCAACCAGGTGTGATTATAAGGATAGGGGAGCTGACTTTCCGCCTTGCAGGCTAAACTCCTTCATTGGCTGTAAAGCATCACCATTGTTATTATTATTATAAACGTTTGGCTCATGAGATTAAATCAACAGTACATACACTGGTGTAAAAAAGTTTTGCATCTCCCAAGAATATAATTATTTCTTGAAGTTTAGCTATATTTTTGACATAGTTTCCAAAAATTACTTTTAAATATTTGATTTTAATGATAAGGTACTTAGAACTCCATAGAAAACAATTGAGGTAAGTTCTTTTCTAAAATCGATAATTAGTTATTCGCTATAAAAACGAAATAGCTATGAAAGTGCAGTGCAATCAATCCACAGTTATTAGAATAAATAAACCCCGTAGTGACCGTTTAAAAAAAAACATCTGTGAGATACGACAGTGTATTGCGGAAGACGAGCCTGACAGACAGAAGTTGTGTTCTACAGATTTAACCAAAATATGGTCCGAAGCTACTGGTGTAAATGTATGCACTTCTACTGTAAGACGAAGACTTCTTAAATCTGAACTTGGGGGTTGCAAATCCCGGAAGAGACTCCTATCAGAAAATAAAGGCTTCACCGTTTGATATAGGCAAAGGATTGTCGCCATTGGGCCCCAGAACAATTGCATCTACCTTTAACATTAACAATGATGCTGGAAACACATATGTTAGAAGAATTTTTACGATAGTGTGTTCTTCCAACAAATAAACATCCAACCTCTGTCATGATATGGGGCTGCATGTCTGCTGAAGGTGTTGGCAGACTGCATGTTGTATCTGGCATGATAAATGCAACCAACTACATTGATGTTCTACAGTAGAAGATGCTGCCTAGTAGAAAAGGGTTATTTCCTGACAAAATCTTTATCTTGCAAGATGATAATGCTCCTTGCCATAGAGCACAGATTGTTCAATCTTGGATGTCGATCAATAAAGTTAAAATAATAGACTGGCCAGCACAATCCCCGGAACTAAATAATATAGAAAACTTATGGCAGAGGATTTCTAACATTATTTCAAGAAAACACCCACAAAAAAATGGAATTTATCAAATTCCTAATTGATACCTGGTATCGCTGCATTGCGAAGAAAGGATTACAATAAGAGGTGAATTTGATGCCAAAAAGGTGTGACTTAGTTATTAAAAACAAAGGATGGCCTATTAAGTACTAAAATAGTTTAAAATTAATTAGTTTTGTATTGTAATAAACTTGTAGGTGTAGACTACATTATTATATATACCTATAATGTACAATTTTTCTGTTTTTGAACAAATGTTATATATCGAATTGTTTCCGTTTTTTATGGATCAATATTTAAATTATTATTGTTACTAGTACTCTGTTTAAGTACCTGTATTATATTTTCAATAATGAAATAAGAAATATTTGAAGAGAATGCGTTTAAACAGCAATTTATCTTATTTGTGAAACCGATGCAGAGCTTTTTCACACCACTGTAGGATTGAATGGAAATGGTGGATCAAATATATAAAACTTTAACATCACGATGTTTAGAACACATAAATACGTATTTCGGCAACATCTTCAGTATGAACTTGGACTAATTAAAATAGCTCGGCTGAGGAATACCTCTGGAGATAAATTCTTCACTAAATAAACATTGGAAGTCCAATGACGATTGGTCTTCTTATTCCAGCTTGATTTATATTAGAAGAAATTTCAAGTAAAGTTGATAATTTTCTAAAGCAGAAGCAACAATATGAAGTATTAAATAAAGGAACGATTTAACTACAAAATTGGAAGTAGCCGATGTGCCTAATATTTAATGTCAATCCGCTACAAATTTATAGAAAATATTTCAACTTTTAAATAAGTAGATTGAGGGCGGCGATGGCTCAGTGGTAGAGAGCCAAGCCTTTGGATGTAATAGTCCAAGCGTTTCCCGGTTCGAATTTCCCCAGGGTCGGAAATTTTTCTAATTCCATGAGTGATCGGTACTGGGTCCCCGTCTCCATTTGCCATTGGAGATCAAATTTATGGCACTCCTCGCATTACGGTTGCATTAGAGAAATAACAAGACTCTATTATAGACGAAGATGAGTGGTTAGAGTACTATAGAAAACTTTGGACAAAAGACGAAACAATGGAAGCTGAAGAAAGTGATAATGAAGAGATAGAAGAAGAAGATAAAAGTGTAGACCAGATAGAACTAAATGAACTTGAAAAAGTATTAACATTAACGAAAAATAGAAAAGCAGTCGGACAAGATCGTATAAACGCCGAACTCATAAAATATGCAAACGTAGACATCAAAACCAGACTTTTGGACTTGATAAATCGAATTTGGAGAACAAAGACAATACCTAACACCTGGAAGGAAGCTACTGTAACCTCCATATTCAAGAAACGAGAACGAACAAATTGTAAAAATTACAGAAGTAGGTATCATTATTAATCACAGGATACAAAATATATTCTAAAATAATAACAAACCGACTATATAAAATAATAGAAAACATACTTTTGGATGAATAAACTGGTTTTAAGAAAGGGCGGTCTTGTACGAACAATACATTCGCAGTCAAACAGATCATAGGAAAGCATAGAGAATATAATAGAGGAACCCACCTACTATTTGTAGATTACAAAAAGGCCTTTGACAAGGTAGTTAGAGAAAACCTATGGCAAATTCTAAATAAAAGAGGAATACCATCGCATTTGATAAAAGTAATAAGAAGCATGTACAGAGAATCGCAATTTACCGTCGTCGGAAACGAAAGTAAAAAAGCATGTACTAATTTAGGACTAAGACAAGGATGTAGCTTGTCCCCTACACTTTTTAATATATATAGTTTAAGATGTTCGTTGTTGGGGTAATCGACCGAGGGCAAAAAATTAAACCATCCTTTGCTTATTGAGCTAAGCTTTCGGAAAACTTTATTTCCATCCTCAGAGCCAAAAAGCTGGGAGGTTCATAAAACGAACTTGAACAGACATGACAGAACTACTTGAAAAAGACTAACATCATTGTCAAAACTTAGGTGTACACCAGCACAAATGAGTTCAGAACACTGAATTACAGTTATGTATATGTAATTCAGTGGTTCAGAATATAAAATTAATAAACTATTACAATTAACATTTTAAAAGAAATTTGCAGCAACGAAAATTTTGTGATAACAGAAACAGTTTACAAATGCGCCAATACTGTAAACTGTTTTTGTTATCATAAAATTTTCGTTGCTGCAAATTTCTTTTAAAATGTTAATTGTAATAGTTTATTAATTTTATATTCTAAACTCATTTGTGCTGGTGTACACCTAATTTTTGACAATGATGCTAACATCAACAAGGACTAATCCTTTTCAAGTAGTTCTGTTATGTTTGTTCAAGTTCGTTTTATGAACCTCCCAGCTTTTTGGCTCTGAGGATGGAAATAAAGTTTTCCGAGAGCTTAGCTCAATAAGCAAAGGGTGGTTTAATTCTTTGCCCTCGGTCGATTACCCCAACAACTAACATCTTAAAGTTCATAATTCTACGACCAAATACTCTCCTTCCGGATTTATATATATATATATATATATTGCTATGATATTTAATCTATATTAATGTTAGTATAATAAATAATGACTTATACTATGTTAGTCTTATGATATAACTATGACTACATGAGATTTTTGGCTTCGTAATGATGTACGAATATTAAAAAGGATATTATTTTCATGAGAGGAGGTTGATTGTGCCTGAAATTGTTGATAATTAGTTTATTTAACATGTAAAGAAAGATGTTTATAAGATTATATCGACTAATAATGGTAAATGTATACTTAATAGGAGAATTATGTATAGAATGTTGTCCGGAAGTGCTTCGTTCTGGCATCATATGTGTTTAAAGTGTTTTGGTGACAAGACTTTCCTTAGTGGAACAAGTTATGACATCGTGTGCGATATAAGAAGTTGTTTTAGTTGTTTTAAGGGTGTGAAGGAGCCCTGAAACTTAAAATCCTTTATTATGGTGAATTTATATTTTGTAACGATGGGTATTACCACATTTATTTATGTTTAATTTTATATTATGGTTATATTAATATGATATTGTATGTAAAGAGAAGTATAGAAGAGGTTGTAATAGTTTATTTGAACTTGTTTAGTATTTATCGGAAAAAGTGTTGTATTAATTTGATTTGAGGTTATAATTCGTTATTTGGCTATTTTTCTATGTTTTATAAATGTACAAGGTATATAATTTGGTTCTACATGTTTGTTATTAATTGTTCTTGATGTTTATTATAATTTTGAAGTGTTTTAAAGAAAGTTTGTGTATAATTCAATTTTTAAGCACATGTAAATTTTTTATCTTAAATTCGACTATATTTGGTATTAAAAGTTGCATAAAATTATCTAGATTGTTATTCTGATATTTGTTTGTTAAAATTTAACTTTATAACTTTGTATTTAATCATTTTATTTTATTATTAATCAGCTGTAGATTGTATTGATTCGTATAAATTACTTAATTGGACCATTTATTTGGAAAATTGCGCTTGAGTTCCAAATTCGACGAATTTTGGATTTTAGTTGGTCTTCAGTGTTCAAAGAGTTAGCACGTATAAGTTGCGAGCTCCAGTTTTGAGTTTAGCTAGTAATAAAGACTAGTTTTGCAAATCTTGGGCAGGGCCTGGGTTTGTTTATAATAGTGTTGAGGTTATGTAACCTAACAAAATTTAAAAATAATTAATATTTTATGTGATGTGTTTAATTATGTGAATAATAAAAGTTTAGTTAATTTTCAAGTTTAAAATTGTTTAATTATTATAAAAATAATTTAACTTACCTGGAGTAAACAATCAACAGTGTTTTCATTTCCAAAATTGTAGAGTAAATAAGTTATGGAAGCCTATTAAATGCAAAGTGTTATTATTTATGCATTAAAAGAAGGAAGGTACTTACTATTTTGTGTTTATTTACTGAGTTTTCCTGCAAATATGGGTGATTTAATAACGAGGTCATCATGAAGTCAGCGAGATTCGACAAATGACACTATTATAGTCAAATTGGCGGGAGAATGTGTCAACGGTGCAACATTCGACAAAGCAGATATACAATGCGCTACATCAACTTTGGATTATACACCCGGAGTCAACATTTATAAGGAAACAGATAAGTCTTATTAGAAATTTTATTGATGTGTGTTGAAGTTATTATTATAATATTTTGTAACTGTCATTGGGTGAAGCCACGAATGTTAGAACCCTGAGATATTTAAAATGTTTGTATGTTGTTGTTAATAATTCAGTTTATGGGCGTAACCAACATTAAAAATTTTATTTAAGCTAGCCGAGGTATAATTAATCAAAATTACATTTGTTTCTGTTATTATAAAATATTTATAACAAAATACATTGCAAATATTTATGACGTAAGCCAACGTGGGGCTGTTTGAATTATTTAGATTTATTAAGAAATTACATCGCAATATATATATATATATATATATATATATATTTATAAACACAGTGGTCGGGGTAAGAGATGTAATGGAGTTCTCGACTACCTTAAGACATACGAAATCAATAAATAATACATATCCCGAGATATGGATTGGAACTCAAGGGCTTGTTAAATAGCCTGCTCGATCCCCAGATCTCACACCCCTTGTTTTTTCTGGTGGGGTTACATAAAAGATATGGTTTATTCCAGAGATTATGCCAGCGTGGAGGAACTTCAAACGGCAGTAGAACGGACTATCCAAGAAATACCGTAGCAGTTTATTAGGATACTAGTTGATTTGTATATCTTATACATAGAAATAAAAATCTAGTATGGCGTCCATTACAAAAAATAGTTAACAAGCGTATCTCTGAAAATAATTTTGGGTTAGAACACTTTACGGGAATTGCATTCTTCCTGTCCGCTTACATGAAAATACTGGAAGACAGTATTTTAATGATTTCATTTCCATAAAAGACATACAATTCTGTAAATTTTCTCTTCTTTAACTGACTTATATATATATATATATATACAAGGTGTTTATAAAAAGGTCGGATAACAACAACATATGTCCCCAATAAGTGTATACTGCACCATATCCAAGGCGTACAGTCCTTACTGATCCTGATTATGCTTCAAGATTTGTGTTTTTAGGATACATACTGAGAAAATTCAAATTTTGCAGTCAATATTTTATTTACAGATCATCATCATCATCATCATCATTATTGTCTGCATTTATACACTCCATCTTTGGATATATGACCATCCAAGAATCTTCCATCCGCTTCTGTCTAGTGTTTTGCTCATCCAGTGTGTTTTAGCAAGCTTTTGAATGTCGTCTTTCCATCTTGTCTTAGGCCTATTTACAGATACGCTACGTTTATTAGTAACGGTATCATTAATCTGCATAATAGTCATGTTTGGGAAGGCGAAAATCTTTACACTGTTGTTGAGTGAAGACATAAGCATTGTTAAATCTTTGGCTGAGTATTTTGGAAGATCGTCTGATAGGGCCAGTATTTTTATTAATTCGTCTGGCTGATGAACTGTATCCTAACTTCTTGAATAGCACTTTATCCCTACTATTGGAAGACGTACCTCTGAACGATAGGGTTCATCTGTGGTTTATGCACGATGAGGCTCCTCCACATTTTTCAATCAATACGGGAGAACGCCTATAACGATAAATGGATAGGACGAGGGGTGTAATTGCAGGGCCATCTATATTCTCTGATTTTAACTCACTAGACCTTTGTATTTAAGCAAATGTTACTGCCTATACCATATAATGCAATTTATTAATAAAAAATATAATCGCCTTTTTCACTGAAATAGTTGGTTTGCAGACATATGTTGATTAAGACTTTTTTGTTTAATTTGATGAGTACTATACGTGGATAGACTTTTTCCTTGAACACCTTGTATGTTATAAAAGAATCTGGAAAATGCTATGGCGTACCGTATATTTTACAAATTTGTGTGTCCATTATGTAATTCTTTGTGAAATACATGTTTGGATATTAGATTTTCTCCATTGTGGTATTTTTGTAAAAGAGATAACGTTTCGATTGCTACATTTAATTCGGTTTAATTTGCTAAATATTGGATATTCCCCTTCTGTGTTCGCTTGTACAAGAAAAGGGTGAAGCGAAACGAATTGATGTTCATCCGTCACTTCAATTTACTCACACACGACGTTGAAAACGCGTACACAATGGAAAACAATCAGTTTTGGTGAACAGCATAAAAAAATAAAAAATGATTTAGGAATTTTTTCTGTATGAACTGAATATAATAAAAATATACCTTATGGATGGAAAATTAATTTCGCAGCTGTTGGGTCAAATTTATTGCGCATATAATGTAGGTACTTTACAGAAATTTAATGTTCTTGAAAGTTTAAACTCACACGCGGTGTCAAATTTCCCCGGGTGATTGCCAAATTGCTTTATAAAATCGATTCTGTGCATTTCTGGAATACCGCGAAAGAAAATGTGCAAAGTAAACAGTTTCACACTAATTAAAATAAACCAATTACAGGCAACAAAGGAAAATAGGGGGCTTATCGTAAAAGGATTAAAGCTATGGCGGTTCTTCTAAACGCATTCAAGGGTTTGTCGCAAGCTGCCAGCAGAAATAATCAGCAAAGGAAGCGATGAATATCAACCACAGTCTTGAGCAGTTCCTGCTGAAGTTGCCGCAAAGAGAGGAAGCCTCGTACTTTCCGACGTTCGCTTTAATGTTACCATTAATTTCCCCCCTTTTGCTTTAAATTTGGATCAAATTACCGTAACAGAAAATAATTTACATATAAGTACTATGTTCAAAGCCTGGAAACATACTTCATATTTAATACAAAAATATCTCGCCCGTCTTTTACATACGTTGAATATTAATTTGCTAAAGAAATGGCATGCTCCCTCGCTTCTACAGAATACAAATGTGCCGGATAAGGTTTTTCGTTCATCTTTAATATGTGTCCTCTTCAAATCTGCTTACATTATTTAAATAAACCTAAAGCTACACAACATATCCGCCTTTCTTGTATTTCTAAGAAATACGAACTTGTTTTAATATATCTCTTTGAAGAATGTCTATCAAGATGTGACCGTTTAGAATCAGTTGCGCGAAATTAATGAAATGGTTGTAAGATATATTTATTTTAAGTAATTTACGAGTACGAGGTTCTATTAAAGATAGATAGATAAATAGTCACAGTTAACAAAAAATGTAACTAATATTAGCTATAGCTTCTGTCCATATACTTCTGTTTATCGTTATATGCTTTTCCGAATACGGGACTGTTCTTTCTATTTCTATTGCTGAAACCATTTTTATTTTCTCTAGATGCAAATTTAAATTTCCAGTTGTAGTGTTCTGTTAGTGTTAGAAGTAAGATTTTTAAAAAGGCAAGGAAATCATTTTCTGCAAATTTAAAAATTTTGTACTGCAACTATGGGAAATTAAAAATAGAAATGTTACAAATGCTGAGAAGAATTCATCTTGAACAAAATTTTAGTCCATTCAAGTTGAAAACAAGGCACACAAAATAAACACTACTGCATTTTTTTTTGTTCGCTCCATTTCCTGAAAATTAAATATTGACGTGTTTGCTATTTCTGGAAACATTGACATATCCCACGCTACTCGTAGTACGCCTTTACTCTTTAAAAAATATCCATAACGTTCACTTTTTAAAATACGTCAAGCGCTAATTGCAGCGATTAAACTCGTTATTTTAATTACCTGGTGATGAAGCGTAGGTTACGCTTGAAAGCTTAAGTAATGATGATTATTTAAAATTAGTGAGCTTCAGCAACAAGCACGGAATCTCCACGTTTATTTTTTGATTGCGACTTAGTCAAACTTATATTCGTTGTGGGCTCAATAATTAAATAGTTTAATTTAGAAAATATATATATATATATATATATATTATTGTGATATCGTATTGGCAGGTGATGGTGCTTTAACATTTTATTTTTCTTCAATAAACTTTATACTTTTGATATTAAACCAGGGATGATGTTGATTTGGAACTTTCTATAATCTGTTTCTTTTTCGGCCCAAATCTATTCAAAAACGTATTTTAGATCATTTATTTATTTATTATTAATGTTTGATAAATTTTATCCATAACGTGAGTTGTACCGATGGTTGTTGTTATTATGTAAATTATTTATAGATAGGAGGTTGTGTTTTTAATAATTT